>PPHD01001280.1:488-29873 GCA_002909625.1 Bambusicola thoracicus
GGGGGGGGGGGGGGGGGGGGGGGGTGCGGGTCGGGCCCTGAGCGGAGCCGCACGGAGCAGCCGCGGGACGCCGACGGGTTCCCCTTCGCGGCAGAGCTGGAGCAGCGCCGCTGGGACGAAGCCGACGAGATCCACCGCTCGCTGATGGTGGACCACGTGAACGAGGTGAGCCTGTGGCTGGTGGGCGTCAAGCGGCTGATCGCCGAGTGCAGGAACCTGCCCGCCGCAGAGCCGGGTGAGGACGGCAACGCAGCTGAGCCCGGGCCGGAGGTGCCGGTGCCGCCCAGAGCTGCAAACTGAGCAGAGTGGCGCGAGGAGGGACCCTCGGACTCCGGGCATCATTTCTGCCTCACTTCTCTCCCAGAAAAGGGGATTTTTAATCACTGCGACATCACGGTGGTGATTCACTGCGCGATCCTCAATAAACAGCACTAATCTGTCCCCAGCCCCCTTTCTCCTGGTACAGAGCTGCTGCGGGGGGCTGCAGCAGCCTCAGCTGTGGGTTGCAGGCCGTGCAAGCCCACCATGGGAAGCAGTTCCACGCCTGTAGTCCCAAGACCGTGCTGCAGCTGGCTGTGGTGGCAGCACTGCCCATCCCTGCCATGCTGGGTGCAGTCTGGCACCCTTGGGCTCACATTTGGCAACACTGGGGAGAGTGTGCAGCGGCAGAGCGGGAGCCCGGGTCAGCTGGAGGGAGCAGCGGGAGAGGGGAAGGGGAACCACCCCAGGCAGCCTCAGGCCTGGTGTAGGAACATCACAACGCAGGGTCAAGTGCTCTGTGGATGCTGTAGAGAAGCAGCCCCCTGCCCCACCCCTCCATCCTGTGCCTGCCTGCCAGCACTGCCCCCACCACAGCTGGGACAGCGAGGGAGATAAGCGGCAGCACAAGCAGAGGTGTACAACAGGCTGTACCCCGATGCGAGCCTGCACTTACTTCTAAGGTACTTGGAGCAGTTGCTGGCACCACCCTGAGTTCCTGCATTCATGTTCAAGATCTCCTTTACAGGAGGGAGGTACCTCTGCACTGTGAAAAGGCACCTGGTGCTGCTCGGATTCTCTAAGCCTCCCTCCCTGGTGCACTGAGGACCAATGGAGAGATCCACCAGTTCAGCAAAGGGGTTTCATGGTGTTTATTAATCAAGCATGAGCTCCTAGGCAGTTGCACCAGGCAGTTGTGCTCGAGCCTGAGGTGTCACACATCCATCCCCAGCATCAGAGAGGGCTGCAGCCAGCTGGTCACGGTGCCAGCACCTCCACAAGGCCCAGGAACAGGCCCAGCCACAGCCTGGAGACAGGAAGCTGGAAACTCAGAGGTCCATCTCAAACTGGTCTTGATCTGCAAGGGTACGGGAGGGATACAGCCATGGGTTAGGATGGGGCTCATTCAAGGGGAACGTGCAGGCAAGTGGCTGGAACACAGCCCAAGGCTGAGCTGCAGTCTTCCCCCCTTGCCCTTGTGGCTTGGCAGGAGCTCCGTGCCCCAGGCACTGTTGGCCTGGTCCTCACTTAGGCAGGGACTGCACCACCTGGGCTGCTCACCTGGCATGGCTTCTTCATTCTCATTCTGCTCCTTGAGCACCTCCAGCTTGACGAGGCTGGACTGGGCCAGGGAGGTGACACCGGGGATCTGGGGCAGGCAGCAGGGAAGGGTCCTGGCCCCGGGCGAATTCTTGCACTCCAGCAGGAACTTGTGGTCGTAGATGATGCGGGTACCTGCCAAAAGCAGGGGGCTGTCAGACCTCGCTGTCCCCTGGCAGCCCCCTTTCCTGTGCACCACAGTTCTGTCCCGAGCCCAGCACGGGGTGGCACTCAGCTATGCTGAGAGTCACAGCTGAGTTTGGAGAGACGGTGAAATTTCCTGCTAGCAGTAGACTGAACCCCATCCTGTTCAGCAGCCACTGCCCACATTATTCCTTCCCCCTGGAGGCACAGAAAGCAGGACAAGTGGGGACAGAAAGCAGCCTCACGCTGGGTTCCCTGTGGCAGCCCACAGTGGAGGCCAGGCTCAGGTCAGGGGGGCTCCCAGTCCACTCTGTGTTGCTAACAGTGCTTCAGGGTTTTGCCCAGGCTTTTGCACCAGGATACTTTTGCATCCTGCATCCAGGAGCACTGTGCCCTGCCCTGTGCACAAGTGGCTCTGAGATGCATCTCTTCACCTACTGAACAGCAAAGACAAAGTGAATCCCCCACTGGCCTCCTGGGTAGGCTGCTCCCCTCAGCTCAGCCACCCGAGCCATCCATGTGTGCAGCGTGCTGGGTTCAGTAGCACTCTGCTGGCTTGTCAGCTGCTCGGGGTGCTGCTGGGGCAGGGGGAGGGGGGAAGGACCCTGCACTGCAATTGTCTGCCAGCAATCTCAGAGACCAAACCATCCTGCGTGCCACATCCACCACACGCACAGAGCAGCCAGGGCCCAGCAGGATGGGGGGGTTGCACAAAGCACTGATTCTAGTGCCAGGATCCAGCAGCTTCAGAGCAGTAGCTGGCACCAGCAGGGTGGCCAAGAGCTCCTGTATGGGAGCAGCAGGACAATGGCACTGCACAACCCACACAGGCACCTGCTGCAGCCCTCTCTGCTCCAGACCCAGCTCTCACGGCCCTAAAACAAGCTTACTGATGGTTCACAGTGGAGCCAGTGCCCACAGTGTGAGCACCTGCCATTCAGCTGAAACATGGCACCAGGCTCCTGTTCAGAAAAGGGCCTGCTTGACAGCTACTATGTCAAGCTATATATACAAGGTATACTACAGTTTTGTTTGTTTGTTTTGGGGGGGGGGAAGGGTTGGATGACAGCATAGGGCACAGCTCGGGCACCCTGGGTGTGAAATGTACCCCAACCAGCTCCTGCTCCTAGGACTAAAGATCTCAGATCTGAGCAGCTTTTATGCTGGCATCCTGTGCTGCTCCAGCAAGTCAGGGTGCCAGAGTACAGCCTGTCCCTGCATGGGAGCAGAGTTCCCTGCTGGAACCCATTCCCCAGCAACACAATCCTCAAATGCCAGACAAGGCCTCTGCCTGCTCCCACAGGCAGCACGATGGCAGTGATGGCCTCGGCAGCAGCTACAGCCTACTGATTAACAAAACATTAGGCTTCCTGTTCCACTCCAGCTATGGATGGAGGCCTGGGTAGGCATGGGACCAGGGTGCTCCCACAGCATCCCTGTGCCACCTGGAGCCATGCTGTGAGGCAGAGAGGCACAACCACTTGGGAGCACTGAAGGCTGACCAGGACCAGCTCAGGGCAGCTGCAGCAGGCAAGGACACAGCCGCTGAAGGCTGTTTCAAGACAAAACCCAGCTTTTGTCCAGGAGGTGGTGGCTGTGCACACTACAGCCATGCAGCTGAGGCCAGCAGGGCAGCAGCCCCAAGAAGCCCTTCACCTCAGCAGTGTACAGGCTGGGGACAGACAGCTCCCTGTCATCACACTGGCCCCACACACACACCACTGACAGTCTGGGCAGCTTTCCTCTTCTGCCCTCTCTTGCACAGTGTCTGATGGCCAGCAGAAGGTACCACAATGCCTACAGCAGAGCTCTTCACTAACGTAAAAGAGAGGCCCCAAGAACAGACTGCTAAGTCAGCATGAAAGCTATTGCACTAGAATGCCATTTTTTCCTTCACCATCAGCTTTTAATACAATTACTGTCAACACAATCATTTCTCCTTCGGCATTTGTGTTGTCAGGGTGGTGATAAGATCATTTCCTTCTTGAATACTAGATAGAACATCTGAACACATCCGGTGTTGATTCGCCTATCATACTCAGATACTACTTGTGCACTTCATCTTTTTAATATTCCTGAACATGAACACTCAGGAATAACTGGGACAGAGAACAGACACCATTACATTACTTCAAGAGTTCAATGCATGCAAACTATCACTGAATCCTCCCTTTTGGCTGTTCCTTCCTCACACTCCTCCTGGAGAAGCTCTGATGTTGCACGGTAAGGAATCATCAGGAGGAGGAAGAAGAACGGTAGGGAAGTTTCCATCTGCCCTCTGGCTTAAGAGACCATCAAAAATGGTCCGTTACACTTTGTGCACTGTATTTATCTGCTTGAGAAAGAGACTAAATATTCAGTGTTGTTACTGTGTCATCACTTAGCAGAAGCAGAAATGAGCACTGTCTGAAAGCAGGAAGTGGAAAGCTTCTAGTGCAGGCCAACACTGCAATCAGCCTGGGTGCAGAATGAGGGTTTGTCTTGTTTGCTGTTTGCAAAAATCCTCTTCTTCCTCATAGAAAAGACACGAGGAGCACTTAACAGATTTAAGGGGTTACAAAAAACTTTAAATTGCATAATTACATCTTTTCACTAATAGAAAGCAGTCTGCTTTCCTAATATCTGCTTTGGGGCAGTAGGAGAACGAGGTGAACGAGCCCTGCGTTTGTATATGAGATACCCATTTACCTATGGCAAGTTTAGACACCGTTAGTTGCCAAGGTGTCAAGTCAGTCCCTGAACAACACCTCAGGCAACACAGCTGGAAAAAGAACACTGGAAGAAACAGAACTGACCCAGCAAAGTGCACAACCATGGTCACAAAAAAGAAAAGAAGAAAAAGAAAAGCACCGCACCCCAAAACGCCACGACTGGCAGGGGAAGGACCCAGCAAACTGCACTGCAAACAACTGCACATCAAAACCCTTCCCCTCTTTCCCCAAACCCTGCCTACAACCACATGCTAATGATGTGACTCTAAAAAGATGCATCACTGGGCATGGCAGCTACCAGTGACAATATAAATCCTCTCCAAAATTCTCACACACAACCTATACATACTGTTCACCTTTTACTGAATATCCAGGTAAATATTTCCCATTAATACAGGCTACAGAAAGTAGAGCCGCTATATGACGTGAAACTTACTCAGCTTTCCTTTTAAGTATGTAAACAATTATACATGTATTTACCACCCTAGCAGGTTGAGATTGTGTAATTATCTAGTTCTCTCCTGCATACCAATAGCGTTTAGTAGTTTAGCCAAAAGCATCAATTTTATCTGATTTTTAAGTTCAGAGTGGCTAAACTAACTGGAGAATGGAATCGACTGTATAGGTAAATCAATTTGTTCTTATACAACGGGCAATCGAGTTTTCATCGTTACACAGCCCACAAAAAATTGCTTAGTTAGGCACATTAAAAAAAAAAATCCCCAGGGTTCTTCAAATCATAAGGTTTCCCAAACGAGGCTAAAAAGGGATAGACCCCCTTAAATCAGTTGACGTACTTGAGATGCATGTTTCCAATGTGAGGTGCCCAGGTGCCAGGCCAAATCTATAGCAAGAAATAGAAAGACAAGTATATTATGAGAACAAATAAAGGCTTCTTTAACGGAGAATTTAACCACTAGAGGGCAAGCACAAGGCTTCTCCTAAAATATAACCCGACTGTCCAAGCACCGGGAGCTGTCTTCAGCTCTGGCCTGGTTTTGAATGACAACCTGCAAGATAACAAGCATGGGTGTAAACCCTGCCTCTTACAACGAGAGCTGTTACCCTGTTGAGCATTCTTGAAATTCTCATCATTTTACCTGAAAGCTTCCATGCTGATAACCACTGTATGTATTAATAAACACACACCCATGCTGTGGGTGAAAAATCACACACAATTTCAATTCTAGTATCAAAAAACTAGGAACAAATGACATGTAGCTAAAAAAAAAAAAAAAAAAAAAAAAAAAAGGATAACACCATATAAAGCCCCACAGAAGCAAAGATGGAAAAATGCAACCACACTACCTGCTGAGCATCAGTACATTCTGTTGAATTTTGGACAACTTTGATCATGGGATTCCAGGCTGGATCCGGAGTATGAAGCCCATTAAAGAGAGGGCCTCCCGGGCCATCCGCCAGCTGAGGATGTGAGGGGATGAGAGTACCACCATACATGGAAATCGGTAGGCCCTGGAAGGAAAACACACAAGCACCAGGGAACCAGTTACTAGTAGCAAAGATGACCATACTACAGCTACTTCTGAAACACAGTGCAAAAGCAGTTTCACTGTCAAGCACACAGCACTGGACATTTCTCCAGCAGAGGCTGAACTGATGATGGCTTGGCTACGCTGGTCTGTCTCCAGCTATTTTTCAGTGTTAACACACAAGGGGCAGACTTGCAAGTGTTTTTCTCATCCTGTCACTTCCTTAAGAAAGGCCTGTGGCATTCACAAACATGGTTTCTACCTTTAGTCAGGCTCTAGAGCTCAGCCAGCCTTACGCTATCGTTTCCAACTGACTGGGTCTCTGAGAAAGGAAACTACAGACTGATGGAGGTGTCCAGTGCCTAAACAGGGGAACATCTGCAAATTCTGGTTTTGTTTAAGTGTGCTCTGGGCTTGAGCATCCTTTCTAGTCAGTAAGACAGTACTAGGATGAAAGTGGATCTAGGTATTACAGCAAGAAATGGTAGAAGAGGTACAGACATACAGTGTAAACAGGCAAAACAGAAAATACACTTGCACATACAGTAAACCTGTCTCTCAGTATCAATGCTACAGACTCCTATGTCTACTAGTACAGTAAAACTCCTACATTATCCAAATTTTCCAGTTATTTTCCAAATCAATCACAGAAAAGAAGCGTCATGAACCCAATCTGTTAGGCTTAAACTGCCCAGATCATCCTTCCAATAAAAAAGTCATTTGCCATTCAACAGCCCAAACTTATCCCTCTGTGACTTACTTTAGAAAAATCCACAAAACTGTTTGGCATAGGTTGATGGAAAATGTTTGAGGGAGCCACTATTCCAGAATCATCTCTCTCCATTGGCTGATGCTGAGAAAACGTGCCCGGGTCTGACAACTGTTGATGCATCGGATGGTTTCCCATTACAGGCTGAGACCAACCTGACAAGCCTTCTGGAAAGAACAAGATTGAAAATGGACTATTAGATTTGACTGAAGATTCTCTAGAGCTTGAGTGTGTACAGCTGCATGGACCTCCACAAATCCAAAGGAACAACGTAAAATGAGCATTCACAACTATGCATTTCAGGATATATTAGCTGCACCACAGCTTTTAAAGTGCCTGCAAACAACAAGCTTAGAAACCTGGAGGAAGGCAATTATCCTTCAGTGCCAAGGTTCAGACCTGGAGATGGACTCCCTTAATAAGTAAAAATTGTTTACGGTTACAATTCTCAATAGATTTTAATATAACATTTTTGAAATCTTTTCAGGGTTTGCAAGTGTACTCATACAGATGATCTAGACTGAGTGAGAATCATCTCTGGATGCAAAAACCACAACATTTGCATTGTGGATCTCCTTGAAAATCACACCATTGGATACTAGTTTTCCGTCTAGCGTACACTATATCCACCTCTCTCTTTCCCTCCCTGACTTCCTTCTCAAATGTACTATTTTCAAAAGGCCTCACAAGTTTCTTCAAGCTATTCCAGACCATGAAAAACAGACTTACCGGATACGCTGTTAACTCCAAATGACCAAATACCACTATGACCAACTGGAGCTGTAAAGTTGGTTCCTAATGGCGTAGGAGTGACAGATCCTCCCTGTCGAATCCTAGCAAGTCTTTCTGTCCCAATGGGGGGGGGTACCTTTCGATCTTGATTTGTGTTACCCGTTTTTGGCTGGCTCAAGTTAGAAGGTGCAGAAGCAGCTGAAAGGGGTGAAGATGATCCTGAGGAAACTGATGGAATAGGAGATTCACCTGCTGAAAAAAGAATTTATTTTGCTTAATCACACAAAAAACCCACAGAAATAAATGATTGTAAATGCTACCCTTTCTATCCCTCCCAATGTTATCTCAAGGCAAATGATTTTTTTCCTCCAAAATATTCTTCAGTCTTTCACAGAACTTCTGTTTAAATCTTACTTTAACTCTGGAATGAACATTAACACAAATGCTTTCAGCCGCCAGAACTGTGATAGTCTCATGACATAGAAGTACATCTAAAATAACTACAAGAAAGAATAAGAAACATGGAAGAGTTTCAGGAAGATATGAAAAATCAGCTAAGATAACATAAATATCGAAGCAGCCTGGTTTTGGTATCTACTACCTCCAGCAGAAGAGAAATTAAAAGACAGCTTCTCAAAGCCAAACGTGTAACATAAGAGCACAACTTTCACCATCTTCAGAAGCGTCACTGGTTCTGAGAAATCCAACTTCTTTTGAGCACTCATTTAAACATTTTGCTTCTTAAGCCCAGAGTTGCAATGAAGTTGCATGCAGTGACATGAAAAGTCTCTTCATTTAAGACTCAAAATCAAAGACCCATATTTTCTGCTACTTCCATGTTCTTCCCATTAGTCGGAAACCTCTATGTCACCTTGGACGATGTATTAAGACATTAGGATATTTTGACTAACAAGAAAATTCCAGAATGCCAACTTAAATAATAAAAACAAAAAGAAAAAGGAATTATAACTCCAAATAAACATAACGTGTTCCCCAAAACATTATACTTGTTTAGAGGGGAATCGTTAACTTGCTATAATCACCTCCATTCCCACTCTCCCACAACTTCATGCCTTCTCCTTTTAGAGCCTACAATGACCAATTTTTTCCCAAACAGCCTTTGGAAATGCTACCAGGACCAGTGGCATTTTACTTGTTAAGAAGCAAAATAGTGAAGTGGGATTGGCATGGCATCCTCATAACCGCTAAACACAATTGGAAAGCATTGTGTTCATAACTGTCCAATTTCCCCTCAAGTTACAAATCTACTGAAGACAACAGCTAAGAATTTACAGTTAACTAAGACAGACCCATGAAGTTCCTACATGAATTTGTTGCGCTTGTCCAAGGATGTGGTGAAAAATGCTGTCTGTTAAAGCTGGGAGTCCCAACAGGTGCTGGCCCTTGAAGGTAAACCCGTGCTCCTTGCATGTTTGCTGAAAAGCCTGTCAAAGGACCTGAAGAAGAAGTTGTAGAGCTGTTGGATGGATCTATAGAGGGTAAGCCTGAAATAAACATAAATTTCATTAAATATATCTCTTTGGGAACCTGCTTCAAAGCACTAGAGAGAGCTTGCGCTTCAATATAATTAATTAAAGCATCTCATCACCTTCAGGGGTGTCTGCATACACTAAGTTCATTTTACAGGTGTACAATCCTCCCTCAGACAGAAACCAACAGAAGGCATTTCTGTATGATCTCTGCCTTTTGCCTCAAGGTTTTTAGAAAAGCCACCTCTTCTGTCACTGAAAGGAACTGAAATGGAAGTTACAGGAGGAGAACTGGGCAGTGGCAGAAATCTTTCTTTACCGAAGAGCCACACAAGTCAAACAGGAATACCAGGTACAAAGTTCCGCGAAAGCCCTGAGGGAATCAAGCACCAAGGAAGTCTCACTGCAGCGCAGTTCTGCCATCTCCTTACATCCACATACAGGCCAGTCAGAGCACACCGCCTCCAAGGAAACAGGGCTGGCAATGCACAGCCAAACAGAGGGGGCGCTGCTTGCTACAGAAGGGCATGAGAGAAGGGAAAAGACGGAGCTTAAAGTCCCACGAAAATGAATTAGCGAGAGAAATTATAGTTTTTGAACAAGTCCAGGCTTATAAGTACTGTTCTAAAATACTGTAAAGAGTTTTATCACACACTGCTACCAGAAAGAAAAAACAAACAAACAACAAAAACAAAATAAAAAAAGCAGAGGCAGGCATGGCCATATGTTTACCTCTGTTCTGAGTTTAGGTTCAAGGGCCTGTTAAACAAGGCTAGTTTCAATACCATTCAAATATTTCCAGACAACCACAACCAGGACCAGCCTGTATTGTCACAGAGTGAGGTTGAAACTGCATCGCTGCTAACACCCTGAAAGTCTGAAAGCAACACTGGTGACAGGCAATGGCTTAGGTCATGAACTACAGATGCACTTTCATCTCCTGGATACATTTCTGAAAGCCATGTCTTTTCCCCATTATTAAATGAAGCAGAAAAACGTATCAACCAAATGACCTCAATTTACTGCCTCCAGAAGTGGCAGATCCAACCTGCTCACATTAACAGAAATGACTTGCTGCTTTTGGAGGTAGTGTTTTTATCGCTAGCCCTGCCCAAAAGATTTGTTTACAGTCTCTGTTACAGAGAAGGAGAAATACAAAGGCAAATCACCACCACCAACAGAATATGGAGGGATTAGAAGAAGCCCCTATTCTGGGGATACACTCCTCCAGGGTTTGCCACAGCACGAACAACCACAGCCTAGACTGCACAACTGGAAGGAAGCTGCTGAGGCCTGTGCGGGCTGCCAGCAGACATTGCTCAGCGAACCGTTCCCTCCTGGGGTGGCAGGTCTCCTCTGGCACACTCCTCGCCAGAAACCAAGCTACCAACGGGATGCTCCTGCTATCCCTCCATGTATGACAGTACATCAGAAGCAGTCAGAGGGCATCTATGGCCATGGATGCCACTACACATCAAAGCCTAGCTTCCAGCTGGCTGGCAAACCACTGAAGATGAGTTTCAAGAACTCTACACCCTGTACACAAGGGGTAACAGAGCTGAGTCCCATGGGGATTGCTAGTTGCCTAAACAGAGCAAGGTACGGATTATGACAAAAATAGCTCTTCTGCAGAGGTAAGATGCCTAACTTTGCCGCAAGTGCTTGGTAGGATGGGGACACAGCTTTCCAGGCGTGACGACACCACCACCATGGCAGTTTCAGCAGTGCTCTATATTTTTAACAGGTAGAAGGAATTGTGACAGTCAAAGATGCACAAATTCAGAGTAGTGACTTTTTAATTTGTTAAGAACATTTTCCATTTCTGTCTTACCTTTCATTCAAGTGGATGAAAAAACTTCATTCGATATTGAAAACAGCTGCTAAGAACAATGACTTATGAAATCCTGATTTTAGTAATGACCTTTCTATTTATGCATTCGTCAGTGAAAGCAGATGTTTTAACACTAAACGATTTGCAACAGTATACTTTGTACTTAGAAGTCAGACTCCTTGTTATGCTCAAAAAGCACTCCTGGGCTTTAAGAGACTGGTGCATCAGCCTCATACAAATCTGCTCAAAATTCAGTTCATCAGAGCCCCCAGACTCTCCCTGCAGCAATCACTTAACTACAAGGGCTGACTCCAGCTTTAGAGAATCATCAGCAATACCTGGTAAATGCATACAAAACAGAGAGCCCAACCACCTCTTGTAAATTCATGGTCATGCACTGCTTTTTCAAATGGCTTATGTCAAGGTTGCACTAACTTCTAACACAAGTAAATTCTCTAACCACTTCTTAAAAATGCAGAGGAAAAAAGCAGACTTCTGGTCACCCTAAAATCTCCCCAGACAATCAGGCTCTGCTCTCAATCTGCAAGCTGCTAGGACAAGAGATCTGGGCCAAAAGGCCATTCCCAGAACAGATCCGCAAGCAGTAAGGATGCATGCACAGGTACGTGAGCCTCAAACAAACTGGCGAATCAGAGACAACTCAAGTTGCAATAGCACTTACCCAAGAACAGAGAACACGAACTCTAAAGTGACACTTAAGAAAAAACTGTTGTTGTGCATAATCAGATTAGACTACATCTTTACCACAACAGCTTAGAGACGATTGCTAAGAGATGCTGATCTGCAGAAAGATTTCCTATAGCCCAGCTGTAAAAAACAGGCATAAAAGAAACCTCTGCTCCATCACATGTAGAGTCACAGCCAGAGATTAGAGGACTGTACCTGCTTTTATGACTATTACTATCTACTCTCAACATATAAAGGCATACTGAATTACCAAGCAAGGGCCGAACTGCTCTGTGGCCACAACACTGCTTGAGGCTAAAGCACATGCAAGCACTCTTTGAAATCACACAAAACCTGACACTAAAACTTAAGAAAAACACCCCAAACAGTCCCAGTTCATCCCACCTCAAAGGTTGAACCAAATGGAAAGGCCTATTCATCTGTGAAGCCCCAGTGAGAGAAGGACCACACTTCTGGCCTAAGGGTCGAGATGTTGGAAAGGACTTCAACCTCCTGCCCTCACTTCTTTCCTCACCATCAAAACATCCAAACACTCCCTTCTCCTTCAGCTCCCACAAATCCCTTCTCCTTCCATGGGACAGAAAAAACGTAGATTCTGAAATAAGGGTGATCAAAAGCAGCGTTATTTAGAATGACACTGTGAGTCAGCAGAGAGCCCGACATATCAGTTAGCCACTGTCACTCAGCATTTGGCATAACGTTCCTCCCCCAGAGCAGGGTATTCCAACGAACCACAATTTCTGGAGTCTACTGAGGAGGGTCTGCCAGCTCTTCTGCTGGCAAACATCTGATGAACAAGTGGTTAAACCTGATATGAGAGAAGTGATCTAGTTTTCAGAAACCCTGGATGTTTTTAAATTCACTGAATGAATGGGAGTACTAAAAGCCCTTTTCCTCACCACATCTTTCCAATGCCATCTTCTCCTTAAATCTGAAAGTCAAACCGTTGAAGTATCCAAATTCAGCATTCAAGACCTGAAACATCAGCTGAATCATCTAACACTGCCATGTGGAGTGGAAGACAACTTTAAAGCAAGCTTCTCCAGCTATCCAGCTGCAAGGCACCATAAATACACTCCAGCAAGAAGAAAGGGAAGAATAGAGTAGCACTGGGGACCTCTTGAGAGCTCCTTCCAGCCAACTGAATGCAGCCAGGCATCTGCATTATCATCATCACTAAAATAATAATCTCCTAGGCAGAGCACAGCAGGGCAGAGAGTTCACTGTGAGTGTTTCTAGCCCACTTTAATTAAAAACTTGTAAGCTTGAACTACTATACTTAGCAGTTGAACAACAATAGCTTCTTAATAACATGCCATACAGAAGCACACCAGTTTCCCAAAGCACATAAGCTTATCAAAATCCTAGAAAGACACAGCAAAATCACCCTTGGGCCTACAGGATCAGGTCACACAGAGAAAAAAAAAATAGTGTACTCTCTCATAGTCCATCTGGAATCTCATACAGTGAAAATACTGAACGACTACATGCTGTCACTCCTGCTGATAGGTTGGATCTTTTGAAAGTTCTGGCCTGGCTGTTTCAGGTTTACTGTCACCTAACAACAAGTTATACTCCAACTCAAAAGCTACTCTAAACTCTACAAATAGGGAGACACATTCCTCCCTCTTGGAGCAAACAACACAATGTCTACAACATTCCCAACAACCAATATTCTACAAGAGCTGGAGAAAAAAAAAGAAATGGACAAAAACAGGTCATCTAGTATTCCATAATCATAATTTGTAAACTATTTCTCAAACAACAGAAGTGTTGGAGAAAAAAGTTCTGTCCAGTACATGATCTTGGTGACTTACCTACAGGACTAGTAGAAACCCGCTGCGAAGGTGGCCTGAAACCAGGAGCCTTGGAGTTATCAGGATGCATGTTCTCTACATGTCCTAGCATAGAGTTATTCAGAAAGGTAGACTGAACAGTGTAAGATGGGTCAGCTGCTGCTCGGGTGGAAAGCGGACAGTCTCCCCATCCTTGGTTAGAGGGCACCTGGTTGCTATCAAAAAGACTACTGAAGTGACTGAAGAGAGTTGCCGGCCCAAAGGTAGGAGGCAATGATTTATTTGCTGGGTTAATGTGCATCTGAGAACCGTTCATAACGTTCATGGCTGACGAAAGCTGCACCGCAGCAGGTGGACCTTGAGAAGGTGTTAAGGGAACTTGATTTGTAACAAAAATAGACTGAGGATCTTGATGTAGGTTTGCATTTGGTACCACTGAATAGAAAGAACCTCTGGACTGCATCCTGTGAGTAACTCGAGGTGCTGGTACAGCTACTTGAGGTAAGTTACTGTTGTCCTGATTATCTGCAACAACCGACCTGGGTGATGCTAAGCTTAAAGGAGCAGGTTCTGAGCTGGAAGAAATAGGCGCCGACATAGAAGGGCTCATTTCCGACATGCTGGCTGGTAGTATTTCATCTTGGGTGTTTGTCAGAGGTGCAGGGCTGCTAGATGGCTGAGCTTCAGTGACTCCTGAATTGCTGCTAGCTGACATACTGGAACTACCTGCAACAGAAGATGGTGTGCACGTATTTCCAACAGGCTGGTCTGGTGTTGACACTTTCTCTTTGGGTGCTGAGACAGCTGAGAAAGAGTCTGCTTTAAGTGCAGAATGTTGCGTTTGTGGAGCAGTAGAGGGCAGAAATGCTGCAGGAACTTGCCCATTGTTTGGGGGCGCAGAGGAAACTGAAGGCAGAGTGCTACACGTGTTTGTCACAGTTGAGATTGCTGTTGCTGCAGCACTTGTCTTCGGAACACAGGCAAACAACTGCTTTCTGACTGAAGAGGGAGTCCGATTACTTGTTGCACATAGCGGCTGGGTGGAAGCAACTACTGAAGAGACAGTAATGGGACTAGAAGTAGCTAATCCGGGAGACTCTGTCTGTAAAATATTTCCATTCTGACTACCTACACGACTTGAACTATTATGCTTTGGAGAGCTGTTTGTGCTGCCAGGGTTAACTGGTCTCACTGGGAATGGTCCCCAAGTGTTTGGTGAAGGTGAAAACGTTCCTCCAAATTGGGCCATAGGTAAGCGAGGGTGCCGGATCTGTTGCATAGTTTGGGCAGCCAGCAAGGCAAAATGAGGATGAGAATAAGCTAGAGGAAGAGACACTGGAAAAGACGAGCGCACATTTGCTGGAACATTCTTGTTTAATTTGTTAGTAGGCTGGAAAGTAGATAGAGTTGATGACTGCGATGTGACGAGAGGTGGTGCTCCGAG
Source organism: Bambusicola thoracicus (assembly GCA_002909625.1). Taxonomy (NCBI): domain Eukaryota; kingdom Metazoa; phylum Chordata; class Aves; order Galliformes; family Phasianidae; genus Bambusicola; species Bambusicola thoracicus. The sequence continues at coordinate 15,182 of PPHD01001280.1, forward strand.
AGGAAAGGAGTTTTTGTTTGAAGCAGATGCAGTACTAACTCCAGATGAGAAGTTTGCATGGATTGATTTGTTACTCGAAGCAGGTGTTCTTATATGAGTTTTAGGAATCAAGTCTTCCAGTTCCTTGGCAGGATCTTGAATAAGGGCATTGATGAGCTGCACTGCGTATCGCGTTGACTCCATACCACCCCTAGATTAAATACAAATATATTTACCTTTAATGAAAGGAAACCCCATTTTGTGCAACATTCTGTAGCCCCAACTTGATATTGATCTACAAGTCTACTGCAGTTTTGCTCCATTAAGTTAATTCTTAAGATAGCCATACTCAAGAAGTAACTTTGAATAAGCAGACCATCAGCATACCTTGGCAGCAGTAATAAAGTTCTATTTTATAACCAAGAAATGAAGTAGTATGTCCTGTCTTAAAAAGCAAAGAGAAGTTCTTGATAAATGACATTTCTGAGTCAGTTTCATTTCTAAAACTGTACCTTATAGTGATCATTCTTTCTCCATTCTTATCTTTTTGTTTATCAACGTCAATATGGGCACCAGTGACATCTTGAATCGCTGTGATGTTGCATCCACCTCTTCCCATTATTCTAGACACAACAGAAGCTGGGACGGATAATTTCTTTGACCTATATCACAAAGATCACACATCTGTCAAATGTATTTAAACTTTAAGCACATAAAAAAGGCCTCATTGTCTCACATGTGACTGAAGTTATATACTTATGTTTCAGGGTAGCAAGTGGTTTTCTGCTGATTTTTTGTTCACCCTTTGGAGCCTCTCTAAAAATCGCCAACTCAGATTATTTATCATCTTTCAGCACCTGACAAGGATTCTTCAGAAGCATTTCTACCTGCACTGCTGTATCACAAGCGTGCCTCATGTACTGCACCAGAAACATTGTCCAATTTTATCTTATCTTGTGCTTGTATCTCCAAAGACAAATTCTTAGCTTACTGACCTAAATTTACTTAAGTAGCACTGCTTCAAATACAGGAAGCCATGGCTTAGCTACTTTGATTGTTTATAACTAGTAGAAAATGGTTTTCCATGATCTTCCCAGTGATGAGCTTTGTGGTACCACATGCATTCACAACCCTTTTAGTATCCATTTCTCTCAGACCTCAAAGAAACTACAAAAGATCTTAAAGTTTAACTGGTAACACTACACAACGGTGGATATTAGACTGCTAAACCGTGCAGTTCTGCAATTCAGTGAGCTGCTGGAAGCCACTATGAAGGTAGCACAGATTTTTGAGAAGCAGGCTAACTTTTAGGCCACAACACTGCAACCCGTCTGTTCAGTGAAATAAGTCATTTTAGCATTCTTCTGATTCACATGGTATTGGTGGATCAGCACAGGCATACAGCACTGGGAAGTCTTTGAATATGATCTATGCTGGCATCCAGACCCCAGCCAAGGTCTCTCTGGGCCACCTCTGTCCCCAGACTTTAAAGGCTGGACCTCTCAAGCCCATACAGTGCTTTCCAGCTTACTTGTGATGTGCAGTAGTAGTTCAAGACTGAACAATTAGAGGGGATTCAAAGGGGTTTCAGAAACCATTTGTAATCACAGTTCAAGCACCTCTGAACACTGTACAGATCACCACGAACCCCCTGAAAAAGCTGCCAGCTCCACTCAGCTACTCCACTCTGAGAATTTCAAGTAACTTGATCCTCAGGAAATTGTTTCTCAGGCATTCAGATCATGCACCGAGTGCTCATCCCAAGGCAATTTCATCCTTTGGGTCTTTGCCTCTCCACCCACCCCAAAGGCTCCTTGCTCAAGCCAGACAACTCAGTTGCTCCCTCCCCAAACCAAAGCTTCCAACATCACCTAACTTGAGAAGATCCCATTATACCAAGGACTCCAGCTGTCCCTTTGGTGTCCTGTCAACTAGGAACCCCACTGCCACCATTAACCAAGAAATTCCTTCACCAAAAGAGCTTGCCCCAGGACCCAGGATCCCTTCCACCCATCACCCACTGCCTCTTCCCTCCCTACCCACAAATCTCAGTGGTTTTTACCTTGAGAAGTACCCCCAAACAGTACCTTTTTGCTCCTGAACAGCAGCGCCCTCCTCTCTGCAGCTGAAATTGCTCAATTGGTGTTGGCTGCAGAGTGTTGCTAGGGGGAGGGTCTTTCAAAACTCTGCCTACTTGCCTGTCAAGGGTAGAAGGGATGTTTTTATTGGTTACTTCTCTGATCCCTTCTAGCCACAATGGGATACTCACAGAGAGAGGGAAGAAGAAAAATTCCTGCTGTAGAGACTGGGGGAGACTTAAGAGATGAAGGCATGCAGCTCCCAGGCATTTTGTATACAAAGCTACAGTTGCCAAACATCTCTTTGGCTGAAGGAATGCTTTGCCAATCAGTCAGGGCATAGCAAAGATGGGTACAAAACAGTTTATGCACACAGTATTTGTAACTAGACCTGATCCATGAGGGACTAGGAAAGCTCATGTTTTAGATGCTGTTTCTAGAACACTAGCATCTCCATCCGAACAGCAGACAACACCCAACAAAGCAATTAGATAGAGCCTATGAGACTCAAGAGACTCAGCAGCTCCAGGGGCAATGGCAGGGTCTGTGTGCAGCGCTGGACAAGACAGCCGCCTCTGCTACAGTTTCATGCCATGATTCACCAAGCAGCAGGCAGTCTGCGACTATATCTTTAGCACGGACATGTCACAGCAGAGAACCATATTGTAAATGCAACAAAAGGCAGAAGACTGAGTGCCAACTCTCTAAGGGTTCATGTGTTTTCAGATTAAAGTTTTTAGATTAAAATACCTTTAAATTATTCTAAAGTTTGTAGCTTCCTCTGTACAACTATGTTGCACACAGCCTAAAATTCCCTAGAATGAGCACGTTACTACCATTGCAGAACAGAAAAGCAGCAGGGCATTATAAGTACACCTAAATATGGGACACTTGCATGTTCATGCTGCATTCCTTTTCAATAAAGGGAGCAAAACAGGGCAGCCAGGTGACTATTTCTAGTTAAAAGTAGTAGACACAATAATGATTACAGATAAGATTGAGTGGTTATTAGTTAGACAGTAAAAAAAAAAATCAGAACATTTTCAAAGTGAGCGTGATTTACAGAAGTACAATTAGATTTAAAGGTTTTCCAACATCAAATTAAGGTCACAAAATTTTAATTGGAATCGGTAATCAAGGTACAATGGAAGCTTAGCCACAAAGTGACCATCCAATATCTACTCCACTTTTATTGCAAGCAGTCAACTGCACTAAGAGCTTTTTTGGTGCCATTTGTTCCCTCCTCCTTCTGTATCTTAAGATATCTTATCTTTTGCCCTAATAACAACACATTTAAAGAAAACCCTTATGCAAAAAAAAAATGTTCATATCATACTGATGTTAAATTAGCGAGAGGTTACTACAAATTAGGACTGCAATTTGTTTTCACAGCACTGCAAGACAAAAAGAATGGATTTTTAATTATTACAGTGGAATAATTAAATGATCCTCATGGACATTCTATATTTGTATATAATTTACAAGTAAAAGTTTTGAAACACACTTCTTAAACACAGAATTAAATTCTTTACCTTCTAACCACTTCTTTCCAGCCTTCTTCTCTTTTCTGGCCTCTTTTTGGGCTGGTCAGATTCAGCTTTACATTTGGAGAGGTCAGAGGCAGGGAAACAGGCTTATAAGTAGTTGACAAAGAATTTGAATTACCTTCACCATCGAGTCTGGGAACAGAAATGTACCAATTACAAACTACAGAACAAAGCTGACAGCATGAGAGCATTCATTTCTGGACCTCAGAACTTCTAGCATGAATTGCTTTCATGCTTTTTTTTTTCCCCCCCACCCTACTTGGAGGAACTGTGGGCTGACTGAAATTTCTTACGTTTTTGTCCACAGCCTTCCTTCAAAAAATGGAGTTCTAAATTGATTACTTGATACTAAATCAAGTAATATTAGAAGCACTAAGGACATAACCTATAAAATACTTTATAAGTGTCAGCCATTTAAGTTACACCCTGATTATGCACTCTCCTTTTTAATAGGTTTTTAAGAAAAAATACTTGTATAAGTAATGTCCCTTTCTTACTAGGTACTTGAAAATGTCTTCATTTTCCATCTCTTTTTAGAGATCCCCTGTAAATAGGTAAGCAGTAGGTAAGTGTTTCTACCCTTTGCCCCCCCATTTTATGAATGGGTAACTGTGTGTGGCACACATTTTAAGATATTTTACTCCCAGTGAAGTCAATACGAAAGCGCGTATGCAAAACCTGTACTAATACAACCGCAGCAATAGACTGGCAACACAAAACAGAGTAAGGTCTGGATGAGAAAAAGAGAGGAATAGGTAAGCTCTTGTAGGCTAACTTATCTATGTGAATGTAAAAAGTGTGTTCCTGGGTGTTCAAGTTCATGTCCAGCACTGAAACAGAGGTAATCTCTAAAACTTAAGGCTAGTCCTTCAATTAATGACTTATAAAGTGATTTGGTATAACAAATGTATGGCATATTTAGAAAATATTTGAACTGTAACAGCACTGTCATTAACAAGTCCACGCTGAAAGAGGAAAGAAATTCAGGAAGAGAAAATTTAGAAACTTTTCAGAAAGACTGCCTAGTGCAAGAAGTAAAGAGCACCTGCAGGAGTTATACTGCCTTGGTTTTTAGGGATACTTCTATCTGACAGAAGAACCACTCCTTTTTCACTTTAAAGAGTTAAACATAGTTAGTTAGTTAACCCTACGTTAGTGGGTCATACAGGACTCCAAGGCATTTGTAGGATAGGTCCAAGGCAAAACTCAGTTCATATTCATAAAACAGGATATATAGACAATCCAATTTCTGACATTCCTAACAATTTTAGGGAACTCCTCCCCCTTCCTCACAACCATAATGGCTGACAATTTTAATTCTGGAGGGAAAAAAAAACCAAAGAAATCCACAAAGCTGAGAGCCCAACTTATCTTCCCCCCCTCCCAGCCAACAGCCCTCTTGCTTGCTGTGCTTTCTGATGCCAGGTCTGCATTCTTGTAGAAGTTAGCCATGTGTCCTGCAGATCACCCCCTCTAGCCCTCTACCTCCCTTAACACCTGGGAAAAGAACATAAGTAGTATGAATCTGATCTCCATATAAGTAAAAGTTAGCAGAGGCAAATTTCTTAGCAAAGACTACAAATTTAGATGTTATTTAAGCTTATTGGTTTTGAGTAATGATCCTATTCAGAAACTGGTGATATAATGGCTAGTTATTAGCTCCTTCACTGATCTTCCCAGTCATTAGTACGGACCCTGTACATTCACTGAATTCTTTTGACTCTCACCTCTGGCTTGACAAGGTTAAATCAAACTGGCCATCAACCTGGCAGGTGAAATGCTCAGATTCATCAGCTTCTTCCCTCCTTAAAACAAAGAGACAGCAATTCAAAGGAGTTAATGATGAAATCAGAAAACAATCACGGGGTAGTAACAACTTGTAATTATATTAAAAATAAGGCTGGCTTTTACTTTTTAAATTCCCTGCAAATTTACTCTCAAATCTACTCTAATAAGTTCAGAGTTTAGCACAGTTATTACAGCAGTGCAGAGACTTAACTGCCTGTTCTGCTAGACTAGCTTAAACTAGTCAGCAATACCACAAATTTTATCCCTAGTGTTTTGACAAGGCTGCATTCAACAAACCAGACAACGTAGTTTAACAAGCAAGCAAGCTCAGAGGTCTCTAAGAATGCACCAGCTGGTATAAAGGCCTGAGCTACAGAAAATTTACATCAGCATAGGCAAAACACTGAAGAAACAGGGAAATAACACTGAAGTCTCACCTTGTTGGTGCTTTTGAAGCTGAAGTGCTTGTTTTTTCTTCCTGAGAAGGGATAAGCAATGAGGCATAGCGCCGCTCAGAGGAATTTGTATCCATTGTGAAGTTCAGCTCCTGGCTTTTACCTCCACTGCTACTTTCGCTATTGCAGTCTGTGCTATCCAAGTTGTCTGAATCACTGTTGCCGCTTGCACCACCACCTCTTGGCTCTCCATTTATTTTATTCTTATCTGCTTTTTGCTGTGCTAGAGATATATGCTGATCTGGCAAAATTATCTGCATATTCTGAGGAGTCTCTTTTGTTTTATTCTTCTTATTTTTTCTATTTGTGCTGGGAGTAGTCACTACATTAGCTCTCTTCTTCCCAAAGGCATTGGTGAAAGTAGCTGAAGTTGCAGAAATCCCAATTGTAGTTGTAGTAGTTGCACTAGGAGGCTCTATAGGAACTTCTTGCTCCACTGAAAAAAAAAAAAAAAAAAAAAAAAAGAAAAATCACAAAATATATAAATCAGTACCTCTGACTGAGGACACTTCAGCCAAGATTATGCTCCCTCTGAGCTGTCAAGTCTATTGGCACTGTGTGCAGCTGTAAAATCTCCAAGAAGGAAAGTTTTGGGAACAAAGAAGAAACAAAGATTTACCAGGATCACAGCACTCTCACACTTTTACAACAGGTAAGAACCAGGGTAGAAACTGTAGAACACCACAGAACCAAAGAAGCCAGCTTACTATCAGGTTACCTTACCTGGGTGTTTTTAAAAAGGCAACTCTAGAACTGCATTTTTCACATTTAAACACTCGTTCCTTACCTTCATCATCATTTTCTTCTTCATCGTCATCTTCATGTAGTTCTAGAGTTTCTTTAGGTTTATTTTCTTCATCTTCTTCTTGTTTCCTCTTTTGTTCCTCTTTCTTCTTCTTTCTCTTTTCCTTTCTCTTCTCCCTCTTAGCTGCAAGGGCTTGTTTTCTGCTTTCCTCTCTTGACTATGTAGGAGAAAAGGATTCATATTTAAATATGATCACAAAGACTAAATTGTAATTCCAATCTTTCCTACAAATTGGGGCAGGGGGATAAAAGAGAAGAGAGCATGGTGAACTAGGGTGACTTTGTCACATGATGAAGCATTATGCAGAAAATGAACAGAACAACAGGACTGGGTGGTTCCAAAAATTTCCTAAGAACAACAATAAATACAACCAAGTGAGAGACATTGTAAAAACAATTTTACTGAAAAAGCAAGTAAAATCCCTCACTATCTAAGTCCTTTATCAAAAACCATTTAATAACGTTGCAAAAGTATTGATGAGATTAACAGCTTTGACTTTAAAAAGTATCCCACAGTACGTTACAAAATTAACTGGTCTCACTTTTTCATTTTAATCATGTTTTTTAGAATGAGATTAGTGACAGCAGCCATGCCATACTGTAGCTTTGCATAGCAACTAACAGACTTTTTATGAGTTAGCAACCTGGAAGATGAAAACACACACAAAACTTGTCCAAATCTTCCCTCTTTAATTAAACACTGTATGAATTGTTCATCAACAATTTTAAGAGCATCCATTTAGAACGTCCGCTGCAGATCACTTAGGAAATCTCTGCTTTAGTCTGGGACACTTAATATTCCCATTGAAGAAAAACTGCACTTCTCACACTACCTTTTCAACTCACTTTCGCTCATATGGCAGCTTCTCCTTTGTGTAGTTTGTAAAACTGAGCACTGGTCCATAAAACACTTATGGACTACATTTCACACTACGTACAGCATACTATGCATCACACCACAAAGACTAAAGATCTCCCTTATTCACACTCTTTATCTGTGCTGAAGTAATGCAAGAAAGCTACTAGTCATGATAAAAAGGACAGTGGAATGTCTGGCTAAAGTAACAGTTCTGTACCCTCAGTATATACTCTTATGGAAAGCAGACACGGTCACAACATGAAGAACTACTGCCCCTACATCACAGATTTAGACATTAAGCTAGATGACCACAATTCTCCACTCACTTTTTCCAGGTCTAGCTCCTTCAGCAATATAGTTGCATTCTTATTTGCCTCTGCAGCCTGCTGGTCTTTAGCTTTAACAATTGTTTCCACACATTGGTGACACTTTTTCAACAGGTCCTGGAATGCAAAACTTTTCTTATTACATCTGTAATAAACTAGAATTAAGGAAGAGATGCTTGCTCTACAAAACATGAGATTCCCTGCATTCACTGACATACAAAATAGTTCAGACTATTTTGTAACACTATAGTTCAGATGATATGCTAACACTGATGTTTCATATTCAAAAAGATACGAAAACTCTGAATCAGACATACACGAGCCAACATTTACTTTCTGAATAATCGAGAATTTCCCATTCATATTTTGGCTGAAAATATTGGACAGGGATTTTTCCCTCATAGTTACACTCACCTTGTCAGTTATAGTCGCTATATACCGCATGCATTCAATGTCCGATGGAAACTGGTTAACTTCTTTCACTAGGAACTGAACTACCTTCACATGGCCCTAGAACAAAGAAAATCCTAGTCTCTGGTATACAACTGATAACATTCATCATCAAAATACAAATTTGGTAACTCTTGGTTCAGTGCAAAAGACTGAGAATATACAAAACCATTTTTGGTAAACTGCTATTTGAAATGAAAAGCGGTTAATGCTTACTCAGTACATTTGCATTTCATTTTAAATGCAAGCAGCTAGCTGGGCTCAAGGGCAGGGCTGTCTGTTCACGTTTTTAGCAGTCAAGATCACTCCGCTTAGACCTCATCTGTCACCCTCAGCTCGCTTTCCTGCCAGCCGCTCCACAGAGCTAATGCAAGGCAAGTCTGATTGACGGATTGAGCCACCTGAACAATATCCTAGCAAACTGCTGCTGGAGCTGCTACCTGATGGAGTACACTGTGCAGCCACACAGACAATAGCCAAATGTTGCCTAGGAAGTTAACTGCAAGCAGTGGAAGGATAGTAATGGCATACTTAGTATTTTCATTTGTCAGAAAAGCTCTAGACTTGTTTGACATTTTATTCAAGACAAAAGTTAATAAATTCTCTGCAACAGAGCTAGTTAACTTGTTTTATAGATGTTTGTCATTTCTCCAAAACGAGGTCGGTGTGATACACATTTTAGTTCTTCTCTTTAGAGGGTCTAGGATTCACAGACTATGATTACTTTAAAACAGACATTTTATGAAAACAGAAATCTTGTTGTGTTGATTCTTCCAAAATCAACCAGTCAGATTTAAGGCCAAAGGAGAAATTCTGTTTTGACAACGTTTAGCACTGCATCATACAACCAAGCTGGTATCCTACCTTGCGAAATGCTGACATAAGAGGGGTTATTTTCCGATTATCTGCTGCATCCACATCTGCTCCTGCCTGCACAAGCAACTGAACTACATCATAGTGACCACCGTTAGCTGCCAACCAAAGAGGGGTATTTCCTTTCTTGTTACGAACATCAATATGCGCTCCTCTGAAAGAGTACAAATGTAATCAAATAAGACATGAATAAAGATAAGATAATGAATGATTAGAATACAATTAGATACACAACTTCAACTATTGAAACCCTGTGGCTAGAGAGGGAAACTGTGTCCATGAAAGCTGCTCTTTAAGTCATGGTAACATAAGGATTAAGACTTCCTCCCTCTTGCTTCTCAGCAACAAACATCCATGGAATGCAGACTACTGCATCACGGTTATGCAACTAGTAATCAAAGGTCCCCTTACCTTATCATTAATATTGTGACTATGCACACAATAAAACAGCCCCTTGAGATTTTAGCTGCACACAGGGTTATGCTTGAAGAGTCGAGAGTTATTTCCAGGCCTTGCCTCACAAGTGACAGTGGGGCAATGATCATGGGAATTTCTGGATTAATATGCAAAGCTGCCAAATAAGACACTGTTTGCTTACCTATGATCTCAGCTGCCTGCTGAACTTAATTAATACTGGAGTAGCAAGATACTTTATGGTAACACTGAAAGAGTAGGGAGCAGATGTAACATGCTACTTCCAAAGATTCCCATTCCCTTTGCTCTAAGATGCAAGAGGCAGCATAAACAAGAGCACCCTTGCCACAGAGGAATATAGCTACAGAATACATGGCCTGCTAATGAGAAAAAAATAATTTACCGATTAATCAGCAGCTCACAGAACTTGTAGTGACCCTTATCTGCTGCAATTGTTAAAGCAGTATCTCTTGAGGAAGGCACAGGTGGAGCATTAACATCTGCTCCTTTATCAAGGAGAACCCTTCCAACCTCTGCATATCCTCCTGAAGCAGCTTCCATCAGTGGCGTGAGACCAGTCTGTGCAAAGAGAAGGAATTACATGATGTGAAATTCATACAACACACTTTGGATAAGCCATACACAATTGCCACACACAGAAATCAGATTTCTATTTACTTAGCTGCTTGCATCCAAAGGAGCGGTCTCAAAAAATTCTTGGCACTGGACTTATATAAACTTAAGCAAACTACTGACTACCACCACATACCCACCTCAATAGCAAAAACAAAAGTTTCTGAAAGAATCTCTAAAGGAGAGGTTAGAACAGATCCAAATGAAGACAAGTGTTTCTATGAAAGTGTCCCCCGACTGGCTTTACACGTTTTATCTATCCTTCCTCAGTACTCAGGCTGATCTTGTGTCAACTCAGTTGCCTAGGCAGACCATTAAATAAACTAATACTAGCTCCCAATGTGCGCAACTGACTACTTGAGAGCTGGCTTTTATCCATATCCCTTTTTTCTTCATTCAAAGTCATTCCAGAAGCAGGCAGACACAGCAATTATTTCAGCAGCCTTAGGAGTTACCAAACATTTTTTTCTGCTAGGGAAATTAATCTGGCAATCCACACAAGATTTAAGCTTGCTTTATCGCAGAAGAAACAAAGCTGCCTCAGAGCACCAACACGTGGGACCTATGGAGTGTTTCAGAGGCGCACAAAGTCACAATACTTTATACAAAATACTAACATAGAAGTTTTATAAGGTTTGACTACTTCTGTTCATGTGGACAAAGCAATCTGTTATAAATGAGGATCACTATAGTAGTACAACTCTCCTCCTGTCGAGACATTTTTATATATGAGTGAAGTTTATCTGTTCTGTTGATAAATATCAACACCAATCGTAAACCTGAAAAGTTTCTCAGTACTACAGAGGCAATCTGTTTCGTTATTTAATTGGAAGAAACAATTAGCTTTTCCCCAGTGCAAACAATGTATCTTCCCCGATGCTTGCATTCTTAAACAAAGCAAACAAAAATATATTTCACAACATTTAGTAAGTCCTCAGATTCTTCTCTTCTGCATTAAGATTTGCATATCAACTGGGGCAATGCAGTTATTCTACAATTTAATGTTTCATCAGCACACACCGTGCTGAAATACCTTTAAAGAAAACAAAGACATACTGTTAAACATCCACCTCCTTTCACTACTAATTTGCCTTTGAACCACTGAAAAGAGAAAGATGAATGCTTAAAGAGTTACAGGAAAATGTGAAGAAATAACTACTGAGAGAAACACGCTTGTTAAAGTAAACTATATGGAAAAAATAGTTCAGATACTCACTTTTGCCCTGTGCTCAACATTGGCCTTCCTGTCCAACAGCAGACTGACCACCTCTGCTCGTCCTTGGAAGCAGGCCAGGGTGAGGGCTGTGTTCCGATTGGTCTCAATCTGGGCATTAATATCGGAACCCATATCGAGCAACAGCTTCACAGCAGGTACATGGCCATTCATTGCAGCCAACATCAGAGGAGAAATACCTAGCTTACTCCCAGTCCTAGTGAGAAAGAAAAAAATTACAGCTCCCAGAACTGGTGAATGCTCTGAGAAATGCAGGTGTATCTAAGAGGAACAAAATGTTTCATAGGAGACCAAAAATGGACATTAATATATACAAACATGGCCACTCATATAAAATACTAGCAATTTTGAATTGCTTATCAGAAGCCAGCAGAGTAACCACATGCAACAGATAACTAAAATCTATGAACGAGTAAAATGTTAACATAAATAATAACATCAATACTGTAGAAAGGCTGAGAGGAGCTCTGAAAGAACTACAGATTCCAATGTATGACTCAGTAGAGTTAACGACAACAACAGAGCATGTGTTGTATACACAGTTCATCTGAGGTACGTTACCTTGAATTAATTTCTGCCCCAGCATTGAGAAGAATCTTGATGATATTGACATATCCACCAGATGCAGCGAGGCTTAACGGTGTATAGTCAGACACATTCCTATGCTCTTTGTTTGCTCCCCGGGCCAACAGCAAATCAACAACCTGAAAAGACAGCACTCATGTTAAAAAACATTTCACAGCCCTACCTGTTATCTGAGAAGTAAAAGAAGATTATCGTGTTCAAATAATCCGCATGGGTTTTGGTAGTGCAGCACCTGCCTTCCAAAAAGGCAAGTTCTGTATTTTACCTAATAATTTTACCTAATAAAAAAATGCAAGGCTTCAAAATGAAACTTTTCTTGCTAACCAGGTACACAATTCACCTCCTGTAATGTCTCGCTCAGAGTCTTTCAGAAACTCCCACAACATTAACTCCAATGAAACTTACGGCAACTCTGACTTTCTGTGTTACGTGGTCTTTAAAACAAAAAAATGCAATACAAAATAATACTGACTGATCTTAATGGAACAAGGACAAGCAAAAACTTCCCTGAACAGGGCCTGCTTAAGAGAAAAAAATTAAAATGCTTCTGGTGAAGTACTGCCGTTTGATGTGCGTCATTTTACTACTCAGACATCACAGGCGGCCAGAACAGAAAGCTTCTCTGCTGCTTGCTAAGTCTTGCTATAAACATAACATAAAATAATTAAAAATAAAAATAAAAAAAAAAATCAAGATACCTAGGTAGCTTAATATGCACAGGCTACACTTTTATTTAAGAGTGCTGCTCTCAAACACCTGTGGTTTTCAAAGGTGAAGTTTTCCAATTTTTTCAATCTGTTTTAGTCCTTACAAGTTGCAAAACTTATCACTTTTGTAGCTGGCAGGGAACCCTTAGCCATTTATATGATATCTTCTAAGCTGCCTGCCCATGACAGAAGAAGGAAAAAATTATTTATTTATTTTTAAGTAGAAATAAAACAGCTGAGAGAACTGAAATATTACTTGAAGATTAGAAGTATTTGTCTTTTTACTATCAGCATGCTCTGTGCTGTATCTGCATTTATCAGCGCTGCGTTTTACCACTAGAGCTACGTACTGTCAACACAAAATTCCAGTTTCTGTCCTTATATGCCTGTACTGGATACTCTAGGTTTAGAGAGCAGGGTGTACGCATAAGGGAAGTGTTCAGTGAACAAAGCTCTACCTGCTGCACAAGGCTGTTCGCCTTGCAGGGATGCAAATGGACAGCAGAATGATCACATGTAACAAAAATAAAGTAACAAAACCAGGGTAGCCAATGTAGAACATGAATGCCCTTTCCTCTTGGGAGGAGAGTAAAACTATTTCCACTTATTCAATTAAAAAAAAAGCTTTTATACCATCAAAATAAAAAAAAACCAAACAACTTGTACATAAAAAACTACAAAAAAAAAACCAAATTCATCAAGGACAAATATGTCTGTACCTCTTGGCGTCCACCAGAGCATGCCAATGAAAGCGGAGTATCCTTTGTGCGCTCAGATTGTGCTTCTATATCCCCACCTTTGTCTAAAAGAATTTCCACTACACCAACATGTCCAGCAGTTGCAGCAAGAATCAAAGGTGTAAAACCTAGTAACAGAAGATCATGTTAAAAATAAACTGGAGTACCTCAAAACCTTAAGCAAGAGAAATATGCAATTTACAGTGATTTTTATTGCTCAGCTATGTCTTCCACAGATGGAGTATTTACTGAGTAATGCCCAACACTATCAGCGACCCTGACACTTGGAGACATCTAGGGCATGACTCCTACCAGCTACATTTAAAGGTTCATCAGAAAAAAAAAACAACCTGAGCAGTAATGCACTGACCAATATTAATTAAGCCCTGACCAATTGAAGTCTTCAGACAAGTCACTGGTTTCTACTTAATTCCTATTGAAGTCCCAAGAAGATAATACATATTCACTGCGTACATTGCTTATTTCCAGCAGCTAGTGTGACCTCTGGGGAGAGAAGCATGATGATTTTGTTCTCTCAGCTCCAAGGGTTTTGCAGAATTTGATTTTGCAGAATTTGATTATTGAGAACGTCATGATACACGGCCTGACTCCGACTCCACATCAGCTTTGTCAGCTAAGACTTGATACTTACTTCAAACATAGAATCACTGCAGAGGTTGGAAAAGACCTTCAAGATCATCAAGTCCAACCACAACCTAACCATATCACCCTAACTCTAACAAGCCACCACTAAATCATGCCCCTGAGCAAATTAGCAACTCTACCCAGGATACGACGGTATTTTGTGGTGGGTTAACTGTAACAATAGAAGGGCTTTGTATTTCAAAAATTTGCCTTACATGCCATTCAGATAGATGAACTTCATTTGAAAAATATGGATAGAAAGCCTTACAGTATCACCATATGGCGTATCGTTTCCACATACGTACTAGAACTCTACATCTTTGGAAGCTTTGCACATTTTCAGAAACAAAGGCTCCCAAATCTCTATTTGAAGTGTCATGTTTCAAGTCGTAGTTCTAAAGCAAACTTTTACTATTTCAGCTTACCCTTCTTATCTCTGTGTTCAATATTGGCACCACGTGCAATTAGTACAGAAACAAGTTCTTCATGACCTCCTGCACATGCAAGGGTCAGAGCGGTGTCATGATTGCTTTCAGTCTGCATGGTTGAGAAGGAAGAAAACATTCAAAAGTTAAAAA
>PPHD01001280.1:29893-44222 GCA_002909625.1 Bambusicola thoracicus
CAAGAAACGTTTGGATATTGTGTTGAGTGATATGATTTAGCTGGGGAGTATTGGTGATGGTTGGACTGGATGATCTTTCAGGTCTTTTCCAACCTTGATAATTCTGTGATTCTGTGATTCTGTGAGCAAATTAGCAACTCTACCCAGGATACGAAGGTATTTTGTGGTGGGTTAACTGTAACGATAGAAGGGCTTTGTATTTCAAAAATTTGCCTTACATGCCATTCAGATAGATGAACTTCATTTGAAAAATATGGATAGAAAGCCTTACAGTATCACCATATGGCGTATCGTTTCCACATACGTACTAGAACTCTACATCTTTGGAAGCTTTGCACATTTTCAGAAACAAAGGCTCCCAAATCTCTATTTGAAGTGTCATGTTTCAAGTCGTAGTTCTAAAGCAAACTTTTACTATTTCAGCTTACCCTTCTTATCTCTGTGTTCAATATTGGCACCACGTGCAATTAGTACAGAAACAAGTTCTTCATGACCTCCTGCACATGCAAGGGTCAGAGCGGTGTCATGATTGCTTTCAGTCTGCATGGTTGAGAAGGAAGAAAACATTCAAAAGTTAAAAAGAAAATTTCAGTATTTTTA
The DNA here is from genome assembly GCA_002909625.1 of Bambusicola thoracicus. Taxonomy (NCBI): domain Eukaryota; kingdom Metazoa; phylum Chordata; class Aves; order Galliformes; family Phasianidae; genus Bambusicola; species Bambusicola thoracicus. The sequence goes on from PPHD01001280.1 coordinate 30,494, forward strand.
ACGCTACTAGATTATTATTTTTCTTTTTAGAACTTATCAAAAAGGAAATCTAGTCAAAACTAATTGAAATTACTCACATGTGCATCGATATCCACTGAAGGATACATAGGGACCACTGACTGTGAAGCCACATTGCTTGATGCCTGTGAGCAGGGCTCAGGTGTAGGAGATTCTGTAGTGTGCAAGGAGCCGGTGGAGCCACTGGGCACTCTGCTATTCACAGCTGAAAAGTAACAATGCATTATTAGCCTGCTCTCACAAATTCTACATTTTATATGAGAAAAATTTAGTCCTGTAACACTGCAACACTCCGATGCCAAAACAGAAGTGGAGGAAAACAAATTAAGTGTTCCTAATAACAAACATGTCGATATCTTGCTTAAAGAAGTTTTCCGGCAGTTAAATAATATAAGTATTATCTCCAAACAGTGTTAACTTAGAAAAATAATTTTATTAGTCTGGAAACATTACAAATTATGAAATTTAGTTAGAATTTTAAAATTCTATCTTCCCCACTGAAGATGAATCATACACTAATTCTAAGCAGATGGATAATTAATCAGTATAATACAAATCTAGCATTCAAAAATGAAGTATCAATCTAGAATTCAGAAGTTTTTCACTTGAAGGTTTTCAGAGAACGTTTTTAAAGCAAGAGTTGACAGCAACTTACACCTGTGAGTTACAACAACCCAAGGAAGGCAGAAGAGTGAGATGGAGGGGAGGGAAGGGAAGGGGGAAGGAAATGAAAGTTGAAAGCTGTGTGCTCCCTAGGATTTATTTCTGATTGGTCACAGCCTTTGAAAGATTTCATCCTGAAGGTACATCTCAGTTCATGGATGAAGTACTTTGGTAGTGCAACAATATTTAAATTTTAAAAATAATTACCAAGTTGAGAAACAGTTTTCACATTACTGATTTTAAAGGTAAGAGCTGAAAAGCCTTAACAGATCAAGCAGAGATGACCCCTACAATACATACGCACAGGGATAAGACCTTAGTCTGCCTTTGTCAAACCAGTGAAAGCATCCGAGGGGAACTCAAACCAAGGCTCTCAGCCAGGCTCACTTGCCAGGAAGGTCTAATGCACCAACTACTGATGCACTCTACAAAAAGTCCTGCAAAACAGCTCTATTTAAGAAGTAACTTTTACTGCTGGAATGCCAAGTTCCTACACTGTGCAGTCTCTTTAGGTATAATATTTAAATAGCTTTAATTATTCCTAAGTACGTAGTGCTTAGCAGTATTCCTGAAGCAAGCAACTGATGGAGAACGTTAACTTCAGGTAAGAAATAAGTAGCACAGTCTTTTAATTTTGTCCAAATATTTCAAGTGGCAAGGGGAGACAAAGGGTTAACTAAAATCTATGTATTGCCTACAAACCTTTAAGTGGAGCTGTGATTAAATATTCTGGCCTTCACAATGCTATTAACAACTCACACACTGGCAATTATTTGCACATAAAGCGTGCAGATAGAAAGATTTCAGAGAAATCTTCAATATGACTAATACCACTAACGAAGCCTACTCATATTTGACTGTATGTGACAAAGGAAATACAGATAGGAACAAGTTTCAGGTGGGTCAGTCTAGATGGGGAGAGAACAAGAGTGCATGGATGTATGAATGAATGAACAGGGGGTGGGATGTACAGACTCTGAGGTGACAGTTTTCCACTGTATTTTATAGAAGTCACTAATTAAAGTGTTCTTGGTCTACAGTCACAAACAAGCATTAGCACTGAGACACCACACTTCAGCAACAAAGTATTCATATCTGAATGCCAAACAGACTTTTGCTTGACCTTCATGAAGAAATCAGGTTTGTGTTTTAAGTTTCAAGGTTCTCACACTTCATCTGCTTACTATGGATTACCACTTAGAGCAGCAGATGAGAAAAAAATTAATATAACATGATTATATTCCCCCTCAACGCACTGAAGCGCATTCAGATATTACTCAAACTTCTGAAGACTACTTCTTCCAAAATACAAATCACCAAATCACACTGTAAAGGACTAATTTCACTTTAAATCAAGAAAGATATCTACTCAATGCTTTTCAAGTCCTACTACAGGATGAGCTAGTGATACAGAGCAGGTGTGTGCAGAGGGACCCTGCTGGTGCCACCCAAAGATTCCTTAATGGAATCTATTCAGTGCTGCTGACAGATTCCAAGAGTTCTCTACATTTCACAGCCATAACTGAAAGCGTCGAAGTATTTCTTGTCTACTTTCAATTCTCACCACGTGCTTGATATAGGTGTGTGTCTTGAGCACTTTCCTTTACGTAGCAACGGTAAGGGCAAATGTGAGAGAACACACCAAAGGCAACAGAAACACAAACTATCTCTATATATCACCTTTTTAAAAATACAATCTAAGAAGAGACCTACAGTAGCCAGTAATTAACCCTCTCCTTTTAACTGCTGTAGCCACAAAACTGCAGGATTTCTTTTTCCCTAATTTACACTTCCTTAGAATGTCTGACAAACTTGAGGATGGCTTAATGGAAGCGTCAGTGGGGTCTGTGCTCTGCAGTCAAACACAGCTGAGCACTTCTGCCTCCCATTTCATACAGATGATTTAGTTCAGTGAACAAGCAAGATTACAGAATATACAGATTTTAAATTGAAAGTATTATGTTGGAATCTTTATTGCAAGCTATCTTGGCAAACTTTGTGTGAAATGAGAGTTAACCGAGACTGGGCACATGCCCATCCCAGAGCCTGTTTCCTCAAGTACACCCCCCTCTGTCACCACACAGCAGTTACTGGTCTTCCAAACCCATCCTGGCAGAGGACATCATTCTACTTGTGAATGCAGCCTTTTGCCAGAGATGAAGCAGTACTTCCCCTTGCCCTGGCTGGCACTGGGCCCATCAGGCTTCAAATAATCAGCCAGACAGGGCCCATGTGACAGGCCACAGGGAACTTTCCAATGGCCAACGTTTAGCAAGCTGTATTTACAACACCAACAGCTAAAGCATGGTCTTCCCAAGTAGCAGCAACAGCATATCCAGCCCAGATAACAGCAATCACTCCTGGTCTCAGTAACTGGCATCAGTGCTGTGACAGCTGCACGGTGCACAGCACAGGAGCTTGAGGAACAGAGGCACGGATGGATGGCAGTGTTTATGGAGAGACCGTTAGGAGAATACAAAACAAGTGATCAACAAGAAGATCACTTTCAGTGACACCAAGCGACACCGCAGGATTTGAAATGGGCTAGAAAAATGTGCTGCTTTCGTCTTTAAGACAAAAGCTTTTCAAAATGCAGTTTATTTCCAACCAAACAGATATTTCATCTTTCCACAAGAAAAGATGCCAATAGACATGCTAAGAGTCAGGCACTGATTAAAAAATAGGTTAAAATCACTTTTCACAATGTGCAATTACATCTTGATAAAACATTGTGTGACATATGTTGTGGATGTTTCTGTAGGTACTTTTTAAAGAAATATTCTATACCAGGTCTAAACTTTAAATGATAGTGACAAAATCCAATCTCCTCGTATTTTAGGAGGGGCTTGCAGTTTTCCAAAGAGACTTTCTTTGCATCATGGTGAAGCCTAAGACAAATCTCCCAAGACACAGATGATTATTTCCCAAAGTTAGGAAAAATTTACCACAAGCAGCAGAAGTAAAACAAACAGAAACAAGAACTTAGCATTTTATCTTGGTACAACTCCACAGCCATTGACAGAATCTTAAGCAAACAGCTTCTGGATGCAACCACAGCTGCAGTCTACCCAGAATTTGTAGAACTGTTATGTACGTTCATGAATACCAGACTGGTATTTCAGTTCTGCTTTCCTCAAAGACAGTGGTTTTCAGGACAAAGAAAACAATCTCTTTTCACAACAGAGCAGTCTTTCTGCTTTCACTCTTCCCTGGGAGCTTTTAAATAACGTTACTGTATACAGGCATTTGCACAGGGGTAATAGTGTCGTGTTGTATGAGTAACTGTCTCTCACTCCAGCTAACCCTGGTAACTAGTTATACTCCAAACAGCATTCCTAAAAAAGGGTAACCTACAGGTCACACCTTTAACACAGCTCCCTTAAAACATGCCAGTTCTATATATCCTACCACAACCAGAATTTCAGAACCAAATACAATTTAAGTATCTTAAAACATCTGGAGTTTCTGTAGATGAGCCCCAACTCCCTGGAGGAGAGACAGCCAGAAGCACACAGAAATGCAAACCCCTGGCAAAAATCAGCAGAGCAGAACAAACAGGAATAAAAACATTTTAACTACACACAAAACCTACCAACAACAAACAAGAACCCAAATTTGTACTGAACAATGAACACTGAAGTGAAAATTGTGCTCTTACACTGGAAGATGTGATCCAAATATATTGTTTTCCCACTCTGAACTGTACTTTGTCTATTTATTTAATTATTTTTGTCAATCAGATTTAAATTTTGACTGCATGTCACACCTTCAAAGACTGGATTAGGCATTCATTGTAAAGTTCTCCTTTATCGCATCTAAATAAATTCCATTATAACCAAAAACAGTTGCTTCATTTTTAGGTTTTACATGGCTTTACAGATGTTACTCAGTTAATTCCACACAGCTTAGGTGCAGGCTGAGCAGCTTTGTGAAAGAGGAGACTCAGGTTACCTACCAGTGATTCTGACTGCTGAGACTTTCAACACTTTGTACCTTACCATCAACCATCTCATCTCCTACCAGTTATTCTATTAGCTGATGTGATGCAGGAGACAAGATAAGTACTCCATTTGTGTATGCTGTCTCAAGAAAGCTCTGATGTGGCAAAAATATTCTGTAGAAATAAGGCATCCCTAGAACTAGTCTGACCTGAAGCGTGGAAAAAAAATGCCTTTTTTCCATTGCCACTGGTATTGCCAACAATAACAGTTATTTCAAGCGCACTGGGCAAAAGCTGATCTAACATCTCTGTTCCTCTAAAGCAGACTTTAATACAAAGTGGATACTCAATAAGAATAAAATTATTATCTCTTCTAAATCAAGTGTCGCTCACCACCATTAGTATAGATCATAGAATCCTTAGAGTTGGAAGGAACCTCTGAAGGCCATCTGGTCCAACTCTCCTGCAATGCACAGGGACATCCACAGCTCCATCAGGCTGCCCAGGGCCTGATCCAGCCTCACCTTGGAAGTCTCCAGGGACGGGGCATCAACCACATCGCTGGGCAACCTGTGCCAGTGCCTCACCACCCCCACTGTAAAAGACTTCTTCCTTATACCTAACCTAAATCTCCCCTCCCTGAGCTTGAAGGCATTTCCCCTTGTCCTATCACCACAGACCCTGCTAAAGAGTCTGTCTCCATCTTTCCTGTAGCTCCCTTTCAGATACTGAACGGCCGCCCTAAGGGTCACCTCGCAGCCTTCTCTTCTCCAGGCTGCACAGTCCCAGTAGATCCACCAGCAATACAGCAGTCAAGGGAGCTATTTCACAGGCACACCAAATTCTGGGTCTGAGAGAAAAGAGGAGTCTTCCCGTGCACCAGACACTCAGCCCCTTTCATAATAATTTTAACCAGTGTCTACAGTCTGCTTGTAAAAATCAGGCTTTGTGGTTTTTTATTGCTCATTATTTCCTTACCAAATTAATCACTATGACACATTTGTGGGAAAAGTTCTGGTCTCTTTCAAATATAGATCAAAGAATTTGGAAGATGTCACATTTACAGTTTGCTGTTAAATATACATATAAATTTGAGTTTAGAGAGATGATGATTTAACCTACGCCTGGGATTTAAGTTGAACAAAATTATCTAAATCTCTCTCAACATTTTTGCAGTTTTTAAAATGAAACAAATTTATGAATTTCAGAACCAAGTGAAGCAATACCAGTGACTTTTGCAGATGCATCCATCTGGAATTGGGACAGCTAATGTCTCCCTGAGCTGCGCCTTTATAAAAAATTTGAATAATTTTAGGAGTGTGTGCTATTTGCACCTCGTTCTGAAACAAGATTAGGTTCATCCTGCAAAATCAGCAAGCAAATCAGGAAACCAATAGAAGCACATTTACTCTTAAAGGTCCTACTGTCAAGATACTTCTATTCAAATACCTTTTTGTTAAGAAAAAAAGATTCCTTTCTGCCTGAGATTCCCCCCCCCCTCTACGAATAGCATACAATTGAGTTTATTTCATTTCTTATGGTATCAGCGAATGAAAAGACAACATGAATTTTTTCAAAGGGTAGACTGGCAAAATCCTAAACAAGTCTGTTTACCAGCCTAAAACAAAGTTAAAAGAGCTGACTACAGCAATTGCTCATTTTGGGTACACTGACTATTAGCATACACAGCTGCTGACATTTAATAGGTAGATAATGCATGATGGTCTGGTAGATACATTCAACTTTTCAAAACAGTAACTATTTCAAAGATTGAATCCTTGATTATTGGTTTGAAATAAACTTTGAAGTTCTCTTCCTTGCACACTGCAGTTCCAAATCTTGAGAAATATAATATTTCAGAATGATCCAATTGCCTTTTTTATTTTTATTTTTTTTTAAATGGGCTGACTACTCCTAAAAACAGCCTAGAACAGCAGGGAACTAAACCCGATACTCTACAAACAAAAAGACATATTTGAACTGAAACCATCTAGATGGAGGGAGCTATATCACAGCTGTCGGATCAACTGTGTTTCTAAGGAAGGCTGCAAAGCTTCAGTGAGCCTCAACTCGCATGACCTCAATTACGGTTTTCAACAGTCTAAAAGCTCATGGGACTCATTACCAGAAAGTCTTACCACACGTTTCTAAAACCTTGAAACAAACTTCAGTGGACAGGGCAGTGACTATGAAGAGGGGAAAACAAGACAGGAAAATAAAGGCTGAGGGACAGACACAAGGTGCAAAGAAAAGCAATTAAAAATAAAAGCAAAGAAACAACCTACTACAGACCAAGCAACACTGGCTATGCCCCGTGCACCTCCAACAGTAAACACAAATCCTAGTCAAATACATGAAATGAAGTCAACAAAAATAGTATCTCTATTCCACGGTGAAACTCACAACCTAATGTATGGAAACTTCAATTTCTCTTCATAGCATTACCTACAAGTGGAAGAATGCTTTGATTTTTCCTTCTCATCCAGATAACAGGACACTTTTTTTTTTTGCCATGTTATATGTAATAAGCAAATATTCCTGCATAACAACCACAGTTAAGAATGTATTCTGAAAAAAAAGCCACTACAGAATTAAATGGTTGTGCATGGATTCCAGATTGTGTTTAAATCGTGGCAACACTTCCAGCAAAAAGAAGAGGAATACATTTGTAGATACCAGTGACAGTATTTTTCTAGAGATGGCTAATATACTAAATATATCTGCTGTGGTATAAGCCTGCATGAAAAATTCTACAGAAGACAGAATAAAACCGTCACATTTTTAAGTTTCCTAGTGGGCACTACTCATCACAATTAGGCTTTTTGAAGCAGCATGGAAAAAGATAATGCCAAAGAGGCTGTAACAGGTCTCCAGTACAGGAGAAGAGATTTTTTGTTTGTTTTGCTTAAAAGTCTCGTGTTAGAACTGGAAGTCACTGTTAGGATTAATAGTACTAATCAGGAACTTTATGCATAAGCAAGTACTCCCAAACTGGAAAACCCCAAGATATTTTTGGAGGGAAGGAGAAAAGGGAAACTGAGCACACAAATTAATGCAAACATAGGTATATTTCTTAACCCACCTGCTATTAGGTCATCAAGAGTGTCGGTAAGCGTCTGTGCTGGAGTGGCAACCATTAATCCGTCTGGTTCTTGAACTAACAGCCCCTGCCCAGCAATTTGCTGCTGCTGTCCTACATTTTGCTGATTACCTATTGCTTTCTGAAGTTCAAGAGACTCTGTCCCATTATAACCTAAATTACCAGAAAAATTACATTGCGGTGCTGGCAAAGGCTGGATAGGGACAAATTCTATTTGTTCAGCAGGTGGTGGAGACTGTTGTTGCTCATCATCTTTTGACAAGATTGTGTCAACCTGAGGTAACTCTGAAAAGTTATCCTCTGGCAGACCCTTATCAGCTTCCACTTCTGGGAAGACCCCCGTAAGTGGGCACTGCTGCTGCAGGGGAAGTGGTGTGTCTGTCTGACCTTTGGTCTCCAAATATTCTTTGGTAAACTGCTGTTGTGTTTTCATCTGCAACTGCCTTTCCACCTTCTGTAGCTCCTTCAATATTTTCTTCTTCTTCTGTACTTGTTCTTCTCTGTTCTTTTTAAGTTCTTCAATCTTATCTTTATTTAAAGGTTCACCTTGAATTAATTCCAATGACTTAAGTTGTGCTTTTTCAATAGCACTAATTCTCTGTCCAAGTTCATTCAGCTTGCCTTCAGTCTCTTCTACTATGCATTCCAAAGGCTGGTATGGGTGAAAAGGTGGCAGTAGGTCCTTATCTGCTACCTGCAGGGAACTTGACTTCTGCTTGGATGCACCTAAGCACATGAAAAATGTTTGAAAAAATGCCATGCTGAAGATACCCCAACCCTCCCCCTTTTACCCACCAAAAAATAAAAAATAAAAATTTAAATGTTTAAAACTAACACCGCACATCCTTCAAACCACAGTAAGGTAAAACCCTATGATCTGCATTAAAACAGAAAGGACAAGGCAAAGCAAGTAGCTGGAATTTTTAGTATTGATTCTAATATTCTCTTGAACACAGCTGCTTTAGTCTGTAGGAATAAGGAACCTTTATGATATCTGACACACATGACAATGCATCTTGGAAGCAAAATCAGCAAGAGCGAGGCAGTTAAAACAATCTGCTAAGTTCTCAATGTTGTTCTGGTGTGCAGAGCAAATTAAATTGTTTTCTAGAAGCTAACTTCCAACAGCAAAGTTACAAGCAAAAGTACTCTACATTTGACAGAAAACTAGCTCTACAGTAAGATCAGTATTTTGAACTAGTTTATCAAAATGCTATGGTGTCCCACCTTCACGTTACAAACAAAACACAGCCAGTGCAAAGTAAACATATGCAGATACATTTTAAAGCTTTGGCACACCTTTGAAAGCTTGACAGAAAATTAGAACTTTCCCTGCCTCCCTTTCCCCAGTAACAGATTAGCAATTCTGCTCACTGTTAGGACTCAAAAACCTCCAATCCAACAACATACCATGCCAGAGCACAGCTTCTATGACTGCTCACAAGGCACTGCCTCCATGCAGCACAGGCTGCCGTCACGGAAGTCTCATGTAGCAGCAGCCAGATCTTGCTAATACCTCAGTGCTTACATTTTAATTATTACTTCAGCTTAAGATTATTTCATTACAAATGTGGAAGATTTAGCTTGACCAAATAATTTCCTACCGTAACACTAACTTGCTATACCTAAACAGTAATATACACTGCTTCAAGAAGCAAACAGATCTTGAACATTAACAAAGCAGACTCACACATCTCAGCATTAAGAAAGGGAATTACCTAAGAAAGAAGTTACCTAAAAATTATACAGTAAAGTGAAAGTCTGGATCCAAGAATTAAGTTTCACAAGCTCCACAAGGGTTAAATTCCCTAAAACACCAATTTATTTTTCTCTGGATGTTCTTACACCAAAATATTAATCCACAAGTGATTCCATTTCACACTGCGCTGAAAAAAAAAGAAGCCACATCCATTGCACTTTTGTTAATTCTATTAATTTGGATAAAAAACAGGTGTGAGGATTTTATGTTAGAAAGAGAAAGAAAACGTAATAAAATAGAGTTGAACCAACTCTACACTGAATACTTTCACCAGTCTCTGAAGTGAAAGCAACAATTCACTCAATCTAACCTCACCTCAGCATACCAGAAGCTGTATGTGCTAAGTACCAAAATACCAGGTGCACTGAGGCAGATCCCCTCACTGAGCTCTTTCTCCCATTTAGTTGCTCTATGTCACCACCATGTACTGAAAGATCAGTACTTCCAGCTTAACACTCATTCAAAAATTTTCTGCTGCTTTGTCTCTGAATCCTAAATCCCAAGAGAAATTCTCTGAAGAGAATAAAGAGAGTGAGTGAAGTTCAGCCATAACTGACTTTGCTGGTGGATATTCAGCTCAAGACTATTATAAGCTTTTGGCTGTTTGGCTTTGTAGCATTTGTAGGTTTACATAGTTAGCTTTTTGTTTTAAAAGATGCAATTTAATTCAAAAAACAAAATATCATTCGAGACCACTATCAAAACCATTTAAAATTATGTAAAATGTTTTTCGACATCTGTGTTAGATTCTAATAAAAGAAAGAGTTAGTTGGTGCTTTGAAACTAAGCTGTTCTACCACAAGTTCTCTTAATTAGCAAAAACATTTTAGTAAGTGTCACTTAGGACTCAGCTGAGAAGCATCTTCATGCTGCTCTGCTCACAGTCGTTCCTAAGATTACTGCTGTATGTACCATCCTCACCATAACATGAAGCATCCCCATGACTTCTGACAGTTCTGGACAGCCTCCTTCCCTCCACAGGAAGGAAAAGCTGCAGTTCAAAGAGCTCCCAAATAACGAAGTATCAATAATATCCTGCTCAACTCATTCCCACCTGAGTACAAAACAAGCCTTGTTGTCATGGGAAATGTAATTAAAAATTAAAAAAAAAAAAAAAAAAGAAAAAGAAAAACCAAATAGCCAAAGCTGTCCTATATATAGCTTGGGCATTTCCAGTCTGTGCTGAACAAGAGACAGAGCTGGTCTCATGAGGAGAAGCCAACCATCCTAACAGTGTCTCAGACCTGGAACAGGCACTGAAAGTTCAGACAGCTTTTGAGAACAGAATTTAGAAAAAATCAGTAGAACCTACAGCATGCTGCTGGGCAGACTGTACACAGATAACAGGGACACAGTGCAAGTGAACATATCTAGGCTCTTCAGTTCCAAAAAAGGTGCAGAGATAGACTTTAATCAGCTTCTAGTTAGTCAGTGGGGCTGCCTTACGGGTTCTAAATCACCATTTCTATACCAGAAAATGCTTGCCGCCTATAATCTTGGAGATAAAAGGAACAGCATGAGGAATAGGAAGAAAGATTTGCTAAGCTTGACATTCTCATCATAACAACCTGTCCAAGCCACAGCTGGAGAGGATGCTATTGGTAGCTTCGAAAGCGTAAGCATTGGGGTATACTAGAAGTATTGGAAGGCAGTGATTTCCTGGTTTTATCCAAGTCTCTTCTATGTACTCTTTACATCCTGAAAAACACTGTGTCCATTTTAGTAAATACTTTTGAACAAGGCACTATTTTATACCCTTGCTTTTGAAATACTTAAACACAGGTAGGAATTAAAAATCCAGTCAGGCCAGGCCATAATTACTTCAACTTGCATATATAAAACAGATATATGTTTTTTACATATATATATATATACATACATACACACACACACACATATTTATACATACATATTTTAATGGAGTACAAATCTATAAAGCCAAGTTACTACAAGACTAAACCAGCAATACTAAGCAGCCCATCTGGTTTCCACATCAATTGTTCTGGCCACTTTTAGAAGACCCTTTTGGTACAAAATGAATACAGTGAAAGCTCAGGTGCAGCTGGGCTATCAAGCAAAGTAATGGGAAAGAGACTCATTCAGCTAACAGAAGATCCAGAGTGGTTATGGGCACACCAGAACAGCAACAGAGGAAGGAAACAGTCCCACCCTAATTTACTTTGTTAACAGGAGCATCCATTTACTTGTAGCACCTCTTTGTTGCTCCGCATTTCCACAGGTTCTGGACCCTAACCTTATCAGTTTAGCCTTTACCATCACTCCTGCAGTCACCATCTCACTTGCTGCCTCACACCCTCTCTTTTCACATGTACATCCTCATCTGTTTTTTGACCAACATTCACCACTCAAGTAAGACATCCCTGTACAAATACGGCTTCCCATTATTGTCTCTGAATTCCTACAGAAATGTGAATTTGAAGTTTCTTACACATCTACCGTGTTCATTCAGCACATTGTGGAGAATCCTCTAAACCTAAACTGATTCACGGCAGTCTATTAATCCACATGAGCATGCTCCAAACTTCATCTCTGAACTCTTGAACATCCAGTAACATGAGCAGAGAACATCACTACCAACTCTAACATACGGGGTTTTATTGTTTCATTTTTTAAACTGACTTTTGGCAGCAAGGAATATTTAAAGGTCTTAGACGTCGTTAACAAGGGTTCAGAAAAACAGCCGTCATGTTTATAGTGCTCAGCTCTCCTAAGCAATTAAAATCTTCTAATACAATCTCTCTCCACAGAGGGCTGAGGCCTGTGAACAAGCCAGATGCTATATTTCATTCCTAGTGCTCAAGATTCTCTAGGAATTCTTCTAGTCCTGCCACCTAATCTACAGGATGGCTGACTTTTCCAATAAAGTAATTGATTTGTCCTTTTTCACAGGTAATTGACTAGCACAGGAAAAATGCTGCCTGTCCAAAATGAACCTACACAGAGCCACTCTAATTGACCTCTAATCAGTCTGTTAATTAGCTGTGCCATCTAGGCTTGCTAATCCCCTTGTAATATACAGTAATGACACAGGCAGGCACTTCCATCTTCTGCAAGTTAAAGGACTTCCAAGGAAGTGTCCAGGACACAAGGTAGACACACAACTATGTCACACAAACAAAGTCTGGCTCCTACACTAACAGCGCTGGCAAAGACAGACATACTCACAAAGCGTTTCTATTTCTAAGCAAGCAACCGAAGTTTAAGAAAATCGCTACTTGATCTTTAAACTGTTTCCAGAAGAACATGAAGACCGAAAGCTTGTTTTTATAATCCACTATGCTCTTCAGGAAGTTTTTGTTAATGCAATTGCTTATTACTCCTGCATTTCACCTTAGTGGCTTTTATCTTGGCCGCCACCAACAATAGCTTCACTCTGCTCTTTACTTTACTTTTTACTAGATGAAATTCTGGGGTTTGTTGACAGACCCTTCACTTCAAAAGTTATAAATGAAAAAAGTAGTCAAAATACAAACAGTTGAATTCCAAACAATTTTCCTGACATAAAAGTGACAGCAAGAAAAAAAGTTCAACTGTGATGCACATTCAAATACACTTTCTCCATTGAAGCCAGTATCTAGTATACAAATCTGTACTGATCATCCTGATAGAATAACCTAGAACTAAAAAAAAAAGTCTGTCTACTATTATTCTTGCACTTCAGCATTGAACAAGGAGTGTTCAGGCCTTGTTTGTCTTTGAACTGAATTTTATAATCAGATTTGCAGTCAGTTTCAATAGGAATAGAATGAGCTCAGTATTGAATTTGCAAGAATATTCTGCATTTAACAATTGTACTTCATACAGGAAAAAAAAACTCAGTTCCAAGACCACAGGGAAATAACCAGTCAACCCACATACACAAAGTAAAATATTATGTAATTGGGAAGGGAAAGATATATTTAATTCTTCTATAAGAACAGGATGACTCAAGGAGGGCCGAGCATTCAGGTGAGCTTCTACTCCACTACATTCCTCTTGTAAGCCATGTAGCATTTTTGCCTGTCATTCCTGCAGCTGTTTCTACAGAAAACTTCCAGGGATTAGGTACAATGATGAATGTTGAAACCAAACCATATTCTAATCAACCTTAATTCAATTTTTCACTTTCATAAGCCTTGGTTAGTTTCTAACCTTAGTCTTCTTTTGTCTTCTTCCAAAGGTTGATTTTTTTTGGGGGGGGGGGTAGGTTTTTAGTTTTTTTTTTTTGTTTTTTTTTTTTTTAATCTTT
>PPHD01001281.1:0-26038 GCA_002909625.1 Bambusicola thoracicus
TTCAGTCTAGAGAAGAGGAGGCTCAGGGGAGACCTTATTGCTCTCTATAACTACCTGAAGGGAGGCTGTAGTGAGCTGGGGGTCGGTCTCTTCTCTCCTGTGACTAGTGAAAGGACTAGAGGGAATGGCTTCAAGCTGCACCAGGGAAGGTTCAGGCTGGACATTAGGAAATACTACTTCTCTGACAGGGTGGTTAGGCACTGGAATGGGCTGCCCAGAGAGGTGGTGGAGTCACCAAGCCTGGTGGTGGTCAAAGAGTGTTTGGATGTTGTGTTGAGGGACATGGTTTAGCGAGAACCATTGGTGGAAGGTGAAACGGTTCGACTGCATGATCCTGTGGGTCTTTTCCAACCTTAGCAATTCTATGATTCTATGATTTTCATTGAAAAGCACTGAAATTTAGAATTTTTTTCCCCTTGATATTCCATAGAGAGGAACACTATCGGCTGTAGTGCAGGGAAATTCTCCTTGGTGTCACCTTTTACTCCAGTGATTGGTGTACAGAATTTGCCTTTCTTCCTTTTTCACTGCTCACCAATATTTCCCACATCTCTTTCCCTCCAATTAAAATATGGGTAAATTAAAACGAAAGTGGAGCTTATTTTCAGCTAAACACCTCTAGTTTGGATTTCTCTCCAGATAGTGTTCCACCCCCCAGGAGCTGTTGGATTTCTCACGAGAACAAAAATATTCTGGTATTTTGACTTTGAGAAGATCTGAAATGTTAAGGATAACATGGGAGTAATGAGGAAATCTGGACTGCGAATAAACTCAGCCTGTGCTTCACTGAGGTCCCAGGTATCAGCCCCTCCCATACTGTTGCAGGGAAAGGTGTGCTTCCTGCATTGCTTCTGATCTCACAGGGAATAAGTAGACCACACTGACCTACGAAGACAACATTCTGTCACTCCAGAGTTCAAGGACTACTTTCTTTTAAGCATACTTCAATAAGAATTTCTTCTCATGTCACAGTGATAATAAGAGAATTTGGTGAAAGCACTTGGATGACCTCCGTGAAATGAGTTGGGTATGGGACGTGTTGCCTCCTCTTCACAAGAGGTCTCATGGTTGAGCATCTTCTCTTCACTGAAAAGGTTAAAGCAGCCATTCAAATGTGCTCATGTGTATTGCAACTGTCCCCACCATAAAAGTAGGCAACCAGAGAGTTTAGCCTTGAAGCCCCATTCAGGGAGAAATGCAAGGACAGGCAAAGCCTGCTCCATAGGTAGTTCACACAGATTTCCAAATGCTGTTAATTAGGGCCATGGATGATAGGCACCCAGAAATGAAACAATCAACGTCAATGTCTACTTTCCACACACAGCTCAGGCATCACGTTGGATCAGATTCGTACTAAGATCCTTCACCTTGTCATGTCGGTCTATTACTGCAGTGGCAACATATTAATTACTGGGGAAATTAATTTTCTTGTCCTGCTTCAACAGTGAGGACCCTATGGACTCTCCTTGGTTTCCAGACTTGTTGTCTCTTACAAGAATGGTACACTCAGCATTTAAAGTTAGTTCTCCCATTTTACAGGTAAGAAATTGAAACTCAGAGATGTTATACAAGTTCACACTTCCGTCATAGCATTAATTCAAGATGCTATTTCCCCAAAACAAAGTGCTATTTCAACGATTGCATATGCTGCATTTAGTTTAGAACTTGTTTATGAGTCATACTTATAAGCATATGAAATAAAGAGCCTGACTCTAGGATCTGTGGCTACTCAACATTTGCATGCATATATGAATGTCACAGAGATAGCAAGCATGATTATAAAAATATGTGTGCAGTATGAAATATTAACGAACACCATTTAATTGTTTAAAAAAATGCAAAAAAAAAATCATTTGATATTTTCACGTCTATCTGTTTTTACTTTTGAGTAGGCACTATCACAAGAGGGCTCCTTTTGTTTATTACCTAGGCAAATTTGCTACTTGGTAAAATAATAACCAAATAAACAAAAATACAAAACAAAGAAGCCAACAGATATGGTGCTGACTTATAGCCAGATCTGCCCCAGGTAAAAGGCTTATTTTCTTCTGTTTTGAAAATGAAAAGTTAATCTAATTAGATCTTGGAGGAAAATAGTTCTGGTATGTTTTCTGTAGGTAAGAGGACATGCTTAATGTACTTTGTTTATGTTACTGATTTTACAGTAAGTAATAAAATTTATTTATTAGTAAAATGTATAGAATCTGTTTGAAAATGGCTTTTTAATGAAGTATAAGCTTTATCAGACAATATTACAATAATACAGATTTTGTCAATACGTGAAACATGGGAGCATAATTGACCTCAGTCCTGCTGCATATGGCTATTGATTTTAGTTACAAACCAGGAACTATGTCTTGTGTTTATTTGTTTCTACACTGTATCTGAAAAGATTTTCCTCCTCCCTCCATCAAAACACTTCCATGTTTACCACTTTCTGGTGGAAATGACAACAATAAAAATCTGCAAACCACGTGAGAAAGGACACAATTTCTTTGTTGTTAATATATTAAATAGAGACTGAAAGGCTCACCATGCTTGTTTAGACATCCCAACATTACTGAGATTTCTGTATGATTTCACATATGGACTGAAAGAAGATGGACAAGCGCTGGGAGAGGGCCAGTTGTTATGTGCCATTTGATTCCATTATTTCCTTGCCAGTTAACCAAAACCTTTGTACAGGTAGTGAAAAAGGGAATATTGCACTATAGTCTCTTTGGGTACTGCACAACATGAAAGAGGATGAGCTCCTCTAAGCCTCCTACACCAAGGGCTGCAGGAACATTCTTTGTGATTTGTTTGCTGAAGAGAGTCTTACATAGGTCACAGCATCAGCACATGCCATCCCCTGGAACCAAAGTGTTGTTTTAGATGATCTCTAGACATACCTGTGAGTACTTCTGAACATTTCAGAGTGTAAATAATTCTGTTAGTGCACTGTTTATTGGCTACCTCTTGTAACTCTTACATAACCCATAATAAAGTAGTGGGCTAGGCTGTCCAGTGAAATAGTACTGAGTGACAATTAGCATCATCATTATCCTGCAGCAGAACGCTCTTATCTAATATGACAGGTCTGAAAAGAATTAAGCAGCTCTTTCTATCAAGGATTTGTGAATGTAGTAAGGAGTTTTCTGCAGCTGTTAAGTGGTGTGCTATATCTTATAGAGAACTATTGTATACATATATATAATGTCAGCTGCTGGGCGTTAGTTAGATTAATGTCCTCTCCTTAACATGAATGCATAGAAGGTAGACCATGTGACTATGCAGGTATGGTAATTATCCTTCAAAGAGTTGGAAGGCTTTGACGTAACCTCTGTGTCCCAAATTTGTTTGTTCCAGCACTCGCTAGAGGGAAGAATAAGGACTTGAATCTGCAAGCCTTTCCCATGTGACAATCTGGTACTGTGCCTTATAGAATCTGGCAAAACTGTAAATGACAGGAACCTTTTTAAGAACTAAATGACTTAGCAGAGACTTTTTTTTCCCCTGATAAATAAATTCTCTGATATGCTGTTCTAACATGCAGGGACATGCATGAACCATTGTAAGTACTCCAATTTATAACTGCTTTGCAACAGGCCACAACAAGCTAGAATCACCTTTTAAGTATTTGATTTTTTTTTGTACATCTTTACAGCATGCTAGAATGCACCTTGTAATAAAGCAATTTCTCCACACTGTATTAGTAATGAGTAATTATTCTTCAGAGTTCTGTCTGCAGTGCAGTGCCCCTTGACTGGGAATGTGAAGGCTGAATTGGTTGCCTCACAGCTTGCCTGTGAGAGTATCCATTCCACTACTCACAAAGACAAGAGACATCCAGCATACAATAACCCTTCAATTCTTTCAGTTATTTTGATCTGACTAGGTGTTCAGTCCATGTTAACTATACAGTCAGCATTTCAACTTATATCAAGTTTTCACTGTTTTTGGTTTCAGTAGATATTCTTGTCAAGAAGGGAGTAATTTGAATCATTAGAAATGAGTAGAAACTCAGGGTTTTTAGTCTAGACCTGATACTCATGATGGAAGACTAGTTCTTGGCTGGTTAGTTCATGCCTAGGTCCTTTAGGGCAGGATTATCACATGAATTTGGATATAAAGGTATTCAAATGCTTTCCTATAAAGGATTTTCCTTAGGATACTACTCATAGTGGGAGCCTCAACCCACTGCTTTCCATGCCCAGGAGCCTTGTTTCAGTCCTGCCTGGTGCTGGTTGTCTTGCTCTGGCAATGTTGCAGGAGAACTGCTCTACAGCAGTGTCTCTGGGCCAACCTCCTTCTGCTCATGGCAGGTTGGTGGCTTGCTGTGTTGGGGGCTGCCAATGGATGATGTTATCAGCCCTGGCTCTGCCACTGCCTCAGCCCCAGTGGAACTGTACCACCAAGGAAGGCCTGGCTCAACAGTCTCAATGGGTCACAAGCACCTAAATTTTAGTATATTGTCTATTAACAATCTCTATTTCTAGGAAGAATAACAAGCAGTGCTGAGATAGAACCACTGATGTTAGATTTGTTGGTAGGGACAATAATATTTTTTCCCCCTATGCCTGTGTGTATTTCTAGATCTAGCTTGTACTTCTTGTCACTCTGAGGCTAATCAGATTTTTTCATGTAATTCAAGTAGAGCTTTGCCAAGAAAAATTGTTAATTTTAGATTCTAATTGTCAATAAGAACAGGTAAGGCAGGACACCTATGAATCAGTTGTTACGGATATTTACCCAATAAGGATATATTATTTAAAATGAGGTCATACCAAACCCAGACAGAACTTCTTTTTGCATGTTCAGATATCCTTCCCAGCTGCCAGCAGACAAAGTCTCATCCCTTTGTACACTGGAGGTACTGTGAACTAGTGCGAGTGTCAAACTGCATTGTATACATTCAAAGAGAAAAATGTTACATTTTCAAGATCAATGGAGATCATCTACTTTCATGATGCATTGCTCTCACTAACAGTGATGTACGGGAAGCACCTGAGAGTCAATCTGGAAACTTCGTTGGCCAGGACACAACAATATCTCTTGGTTGTTGCTGCGTGGTCTGGCAGCTGTTGCTGCTAATCTGGTTATCAGGGCCTGCAGGTGTATCTGTATTTACACAACTGGCTTCTAAGGACCTACATTTATCAAGTCATGATTTATACTCTACAGATTGCTTTTTTTCTTGCATTCTTTTTATTGAACAGTGAGGAACAAGGCAGGATAAGGAAAGCTTGGCCTTATGTTCATGTAGGCTCAAGACTTACTAAATTCTCCTGCATCAGTTTGCCTTCTTACAAGTTTCCCTGTCTTTGCTGAAATGAGTCGCCACGGAGAGCTGGCAGCAGCGTGGTTTAGGTACTGCACACATCTGTATAATCCACCTGAGCACACTAGGTGCATGCCATGTGTCACTACTGGATGAGAACAGAGAGGATTTCTTATTTGGGTGCAACAGCCTATGAATACAGATCTCCTGGCTTCGTGACCTGGCATGGTATCTCCTCCTGGTGCTGCACTGAGCTGGGAGATGGGGATCTCTGCTAACAGAACAGACATGCCCACTTTAGTACCTGCGGGTTGCATCCAGATGGGTAAACTTTCTGGCTTTCATTTGATGCTTTTCTCCCCTAGATCATAGGGAAGGCGGGTCTGGCAGACAGTGCCCTGAGCACTGGTTTATTTGAAGAGTCTCCGGGGTATACAAATGAATACTCACCTCCTCTTGGAATAAGGAATGAAGTTACTGCATGTAATTTCAAATGCCCATAAGTTTTCAGTGGGAAGGTGACTCTGAAGAATGTAGTTTGGGTTTATCAGGCTTAATTCTGTATCTGTCAACTCCATTAATAACGGGCTCTTTCTTCTCTTTCCTCTGAAGGCATCTTGCTTAAACTGTAAGGTCAGGAGTGTCATTCTGGTGCTGTGCCATTAAACTCCCTGCCAAGACTTCCACTGGCTTTATTAGGTACCTCCCACTCCACAAATCACTTCATCTGGATTTCATGTGAAATAAATGTCCAGAGATATTGTCTTTTTATTGGATATTTTTTTTAAGATGAGTTTTTGTTCTTGATGATAACCTCAGTTGCCCTGTGATATGACCAAAGGTTTCTTGGCAGCTAGGTGTCTTTCATATTACTGTAAGTCACCTATAAATGTTTTGATGGGAGTGCATATTCATGATCATGATGAATGAAACTGAAATTTTAGTTCTCTCTCGGCCTCCAAATGCTCTTCTTTCTCTGTCCCTTCTTGGACCTGTCGTTATGACTCTTGCTCTTGGCAACCAAGCAGAATGATAATGGGGACTCTTCGAAATATAAATGTTCATAAAAATGAAACAACAGTAGCCAAGTACCACCAAGAAGAAATAAAACACTGAGTGCTAGAATCCACCCGAATTCACGACTGCTATTCTTTTGTTATTCATTTTGTTTAAATCAGAAATTCTGTCATTAATACTTCACTTCTGTTATCTTCCAGTTTATACACAGCTGTGCTTTATAAATATATAGAGAGGGAACTACTGATTATTTCAGAGATGGAACAAAACCTTTGACGTTATATGTTTGTAGTTTCTGATGAAGATCCCAGGGCCAGCCCACTGCAGCTTTCAGAACAACTTGGTAGCTGCTTGGCGAAATGGGGGAAATGTACCCTTCTGGGTCTCTGTCAAAAGGGCAGCTACCTGGAAACTGAAGGTCAGGTCATGGAGCAGAATTCTTTGCATTGGATGGGATCACTCACCTAGAGGTAGTGCTTTAGTTGCTACTGAATCTTCCTCCTGATGACGGCTCTTACTAGTTGGTTTCTTACAGTGTTGAGATCACTAATGAGGAAAGACACAGGATTATTGAGGGAAGGAACTGTTTCCAGAATGTCCTACTTTTTGAGAACCTTATTTCTGTGCTGCGACTGATGGTTGGATTTTGCAAGTACTCATTGGATTGCCGCCTGCTTTGAAGGTGAATCACAGCTACATAGACACTGCAGATCCATGGGAAGAATGTGCTGAGAGGCTTCTGGACAAGGAGCAAGATTAGTTTGAAGATGAGCTATTTGGGGTGATTTTGCCTAACTCATCCTTCCTGAGCCTTGGTTCAGCTCCAGGACTACAACAGCACAAAATTGACTGTTACTTAGAAGAAACCTACTGTGAGTCAGAAGAGCAGAAAATCAGCTGGGCTGTATGTGGCCAGCCTTTATTTCCCTTGAAACCTGGGGCCTTAGGAATTGCTGGAGCTTGGGAACCTCTGAAGACCATGAAGAGATGACCTGGAAGACCTAGGGAGAAAAGAAGGGACCACAGCCTTTGGGAAACAGTAAGTGTGGGATTTCTTACCATGAAACAGTCTCAACAGATGACAAAGTTGATAATAGGTTTTGCAAACCTCTGCTGATTCCTGCTTAGGTGTGCACAGCACATACTCTCAACTGTTGCAAAACAATTTTTGCACTGGTTTATAATCCACATTGGAAAGACAGATGGGGAGTGATCATTGCATTCACTAATATATGTGTATAGACTGCTGGAGAGACTTGCTCCCTAGCACCAGTGAAAGGCCTGTAGAAAACACATAAATCATGTACCAACAAATGTAGAGAAAGGGGGAGAAAAACGCATGTAAATATTTTATTGTAGTACTGAGCCACATTTCCGCAGCAGAGTTCCTTCTTTCAGCTTAAACGAGCCATTACTATATTACAGTGCAAACTCTAGAGATTTTCAAGGGAAAATAAAGGGGCATTGTCATCGTATTGTCCTTCACTAACAAAAGTTACCTCCACTGTTTAAATAATATCCTTGGTCTTTGGCTCCATGCATTATTTAATAATCTTAGAAACTTCTGTGACCTTTAAGCAATAGTAAACTGTGATTGCTTGACAAACAGGTCAATGTTTGCATAATAGTTGTGTCTTTGGAGGTACAAAAATATTCATCAGAATGCCTTGACTGGCTTCCCTCACCCTTCATTTCTTTGGCAGTTCTCCAGCAGTATTGCCCTCTGTTAAACATTATTCCACTTCAAGGGTATTTGCAGGACTAGGAAGCAGGCAGTGTATTATAGCACTTGAAAATACAGGGTGGGGGAGGTTGTATGTCTCTGAGGCATGCTTACCAATGCACACACATATATGCCATGAGTAGCTGTTACCTTTGGTAGAAAGTATGTGTTAAAAAAAAGTCAGTAAAATGATGGGGTAGATACGTTAGATTTATTCCTGGTTATCATGCACTTTGTTTTAGAAGGATGACAAACTGGTATTTTCTGTTTGAAGGGCATACTTGAAAGCAAGGAACTGGGTTTGAACTTCTGGTTTTATTGTTAGCAGTGTTGGTTGCAGGGCCAGTTAAGCAAACATGTGGGCTCCTGCATGCTCCTTAGCAATACTTAAAGGGAAAGTTGTATTGACACATTCTCTATTACTTAAGTTTGAATTAGAGGGATCATAAAAGTTAGAAGTGGTCTCAGAGAAGAATATTGAAGAACGCAGTAACTTAGTTCCATGGCATTTTATATGAAAGCGTGTGTAGTTTCACCGTCAACTGCTTGATGTTAAATGCCTCTATGGTATCCATTTCCCACTGGAAGGTAACCGTGCCCTCTGCATAGCCATATGAGAACAGAGTAATACCAATTTCACTTAAGTAAACATTTTTTTTCCCACTGCAATGCAGTACGCATACATAAGTGTAAATGCAAACATATCTGTAGTCAGTATATGTATCGGTATGTATCCTTAGTTGCCGCTGATACTGTACTCCAAATACTATGAGCATCAGATGAACAGAAAAGATAAGAAGATAATTTTGAGAAGTTTTCAGGAAGACAACTAGAAAATGTTGATTTCAAAGTTGTAGTGTAATTTGAGTAAAGGTATGTTAGAGCAACGTGGAAATTATCCCAGCTTGACGAGGTGAGTGATTGCATAGAAACCCAGCATATTTCCACTGAGGCGTCTTTATCTGTTGGCTTTTTTTTTTTCCAAAGAGGGAAGCTCTCAATCCTGTCAACTTGAAGTCTGGCAGACAGAGCTGCTGGCATTTCAATGACCTCTTCCAGTTGGATCTCAAGGATGAACTCTTGCATTCTGCTTGACTTGTGCCACTGGCAGTTCCCTACCTGGGGCACACTCTTAAGTAGTTCTCACTTTGTGACTCTCTGTTAATTGATCTAAAATCCTGTATCAAAAATACTACTAGGTCGCAGTAGATATGATAGCTCCTAACTATTTTGTTCAGTATATAGATGCTTCAAAAAAGATACCTGGTTGGGAGGTGTTGGCTGTTTAAACATTTCTGATGTTAAAACTGTGAAAAGGAACAGTACATTTTTTTTTTTTTTAATTGGAATATGAACAACTTTATTAAATTAATTTTTATTTAGTTTTTAATTTTTGGAAATAAAGTTTTCTCAACCTTTTTTTCTGCTTTGCAGATGAAAGACCTTACAAAAATTAGAATTATTGGACAAGAAAAGTACCTCAATGATACATTGCACTTCAGTGGCTTCAAGGGTCGCTGGATGAAGCCATTTAGCACTTGGTATGTTTTGGAAACTTAGGTATGGAGCATTCCTGAAAGAGTCTGGTCTCAGACGCCAGACAGGTCCCTCATGTTTCCAGCTTCTCTGAGTCTACATAGTTTGGCAGTAAATGGGGAACTGAGAGTGGCTCTGATAACAGAAAAAGTTCAGAAACTTAAAGCTCTCTCAGACCCAAAACCATGACAACTGACATTGCTGACATCCTTTTCACAAGTCCTATTACACTCTGTTATCTTCAGCTTCTAACTCTACTTTGAGAGAAAGGTCTTTATCTGAGGAGCTTAAAACAGCCTCAGGTCTTCAAGATTGTGGCCCTGTTTTCCAAGGAGGATGTGGGAGCGGTAAGGGCCAGTGAGAGATTTACTGCTAATGGACACATTATCTTTACAATCCTGGAGTATATTGTTATTCAGATAACAGTTAGGAAATACTCATCAATACTGCATAAGGTCTGAAAAAGTAAAAAGGACAACCTAGCTGATGTGACTACTCAATTACAGTTAAGATTTAGATACATTAACACAGGAAAAATTAATTAATGTGACTTCAGTGACAGTGACTTCAAGCTTTAACAGTGACTTCAAGCTGCTAATGTTATAGATTTACAAGATGTTAATGCAATTCTAAACATTTTTTGAAGAATAAGGCAGCTTGAGAGGAAGGGTGTAAAATATTTGATTCTCTTCACCTTAATATTTAAAGAATAAAACCATTCTGGAATAACATCTTCAGAAGAGAAGCCTCAACTATACAGACAATCTTATAAAACACAGAGTTTATGGTAAAAAATTATGGAAGTATAGAAAATCAAGTCTGACAGGGAAAACATGTTTGTTAACAGTTGGAAATGTTCTCCGGAGTGTCATTTTTAATAATAATTCATAGTCATTGGGGCCATTAAGATTGGAAAAGACCTCCAAGATCAAGCAAAACCATCCACCTACTACCAATATTTCCCCACTAAACCATGTTCCTCAGCACAACATCTAAACATTTCTTGAACACCCCCAGGGACAGTGACTCCACCACCACCCTGGGCAGCCCATTCCAGTGCCTGGTCACTCTTTCAGAGAAGAAATTTTTCCTAATGTCCAACGTAAATCTCCCCTGGCGCAACTCCAGTTCTCTCCCCCATCCCACTTGGAAGAGGGACAGTGAATGAATGACTGTGTGGTGCTTTGCCACTTGCTGGGTTAAACCACAACAGTAAGGCAATCTTTTAATTCAATATATACAACACTGCAGTAAGATCTTGTTTAATGGATCTTTGGCATTATGTTACCATCATTTCTCTTACTGAAATTTAACTTGATCAAATTCATAGTGAAGTGGAATGAAATCTTCCCAGCTCACAAAACATTACAGCAGTTAGAACAACTGCAGAGTAAGACTTCTCATCTGTTACATTCTAGCCTTATACCAGTGTATTAGCGTAAAGGTGTATTTCACTATAAGATGAACCTCAAGAGGACCTAAACTGCATTTTTATCAAATAATTTTAAAACAATGGGAGGATAGCTGGAAGAGTATTTAAGTTAGAGGATGTTCTATCCTCTCTTCCAGGCAGGTCAAGTCATAGCACATCCTGAAGCTGGTTCTGCTCTGACAACATGCCTGCACGCCACGCAATGGCCTTGGTGGAGAAACAGTGCTGTGTCAGAAGGAGCTGTTGATTCATCATGATTAAAAAACAATCTCCAGAATTCCTGGAAAATGGATGAAATATCCATTATAGATTTTATGAGTACTATCTTAAACATGAAAGCTTTTTAAATTTACCATAATTCATACTAATAAATGAATATACCTTAAAAAAAAATAATAGAATCTAGAATACAGTATTGCAGAGAGCAGCTCAAAACCTACAGTGACTTTTTGAGTTGCTCTGTGGTGAAGAAATAAGTAGAGAAAGGCAAGTTGATGAATTAGGCCAAATACTTTGCACCTTTAACATCTATTGAAATGGATGAGGGCTGAAGATTCATACAGCATCTTGCACATCAAGGCTTTGTTACCACTATTAGGTCCTTTCCCATAATGAAAACTACCTACGAGACCATCTTTGATGTCTGATGTGCCTTGATGGCAGAATTGGAAGAGGCATATGGGACAGAACTGTGATGCTGACTCCTTTTTACTCCATACTGCATGTTTGTTACATTCATGAACCTGTTTTGGCAATCACCGTGAAGGAGGAAATAGCAATCATGCAATTTCTTCATATACTGAAAAAAAAATACAAGAAATAAGGCTGAGCTGTTTTTAAACAACCAAAGAACTGTTTGAAAAATAATTACAAAGCAATAAATGGGCATATGTGAAGCATATATATCAAGACAATGAAAGACGGGAAGTAGGAAATGACATTTTTCCTGGCCTAATGTATGATAAAATAATCACAAGAAATTGCAATTTAGAGAAAACACATTTCTTTTTGCTCCTATCTGTATTTTGGTAAATTACTGTTCTCTGTTGTGACAGAAAACTAATTGCTACTGTGGCTGTTGATTGCTTCTTAATGACATTGTAATACACAGCTTTTTGGTTCAATGTTATTCTCCATTCAAATATCTTTGTAAATATCACATACGGACTATCTTGTAAGTATGATATGATTCAAGTTATGCTTGTAAAACCTCCACTTAAAATGAATCTCCATGTGACAGGTAATTGGCTGCAGGCCTGTTTTTTTGTTATTGATTTAACTTAATGCCAATGTACACAGGTGTGTTGGCGGGTTGTTCAACCTTCCAAGGCACCCACATTTGGCAGGACAATTAATTGTTGCATAATAAGATTATTTTCCCCCTTCAGTCTTGAATCTTTTCAAAAGTTGTGTTTTAAACCTTTGTAGGTATGTATGTGGGTGAGAGAAAAATACCCAACAATGTTACCATGAGGAGCGTTTCGATTTATTGTTTGAGGTGCTCAAGGAAACAGCAACATATAGATAAGATATCTGCAGATATATATTTGCCAACAGAAGAGAAAAAAAGAACAAAAAGCTTTATATAATCAGGCTTTTTTTCATGCTGTATAAAATTCTATATTGCTATCAGACAAAATTGCTTATTTTAGACAGAAATGCTACACTGAAAATATTAGCTGTTCAATCTGCTTTACATGCAGATAGGAGATACGATTTGCCCTTGGACACAGAAATATCTGCATCACAGACGCCCAGCTGAGGACTCATTTGAATACTTTGAGCAAAATCCTGGCTCTGTTGAAGTTGATGGGAATTTTGCCATTAACTTTGGTTGGACTTCAGTTTGCTTCTCCAGTATTTAGCAAGGTACGCATCCCTGAGGAGTACACAGGCTAGTCTGGAGAAAGTGAACAACACCCCAGGAGGAACAGCTGGCCCAAATTCTAGGGAGAGCAGTGACCTTAGAGGAAAAGAAGAGACAGCACTGCTGTGGGAATGCACTGTATGGAGAGGTGGGAGGAGATTTCACGAAAGGATGTACAAGATTGTTCCAAGCATAGCAGGTAGCATGACTGAACGTGTAAAATCAAGAGCTGGAGAAAACACTTCTACTTTCACAAGCCCTAAGAAATGAATGAAGAATGAAAAGCGTTGTGTCCAAACTTTGGAAGAGCTGGTTCTGTGAAAAGCTGTGTGATGGTTCTTCTTTTACCCAGGTGTTTATCTTGGGCTTAGTTCAAAAGCAAGGATTTGTTTTGCCTTCCAGATTTATCCACTAAATTGTGTTTCATGAGGTCATGCAGTCAGCTGTCCCTTCATAAGAAAAAGGCCACAGATGAGGAAACCAGGCCAGTTCAGGACAGCAGAGCCTTTGCCTGAGTGACTCTGAGAAGCTGCATTGCACCTGAGTGGAAAATCACTCTCCCAGGCCAAGGGATGATTTTTTATCCTGGTGTTTTGTTTTCTACAAAACTATCCTGTCAAGCTGTGCCTTAGGTTTAAAGTCATTGGCACCATAGACAAGAAGTTGTCTGATTCCATATAGAAGAGCAGATGATGCACATTCAGTAAAAATCCACCTAAAATATTTATTATAATCTCATTGCCCTGGATACCTACCAGAGACTATCTGAAAATCAAATAATTGCTGTTTAACTTTCTCTTTAGACACCCGAACACTTTATTCTGCAGTATATGGTGATGGAGTAAAACATACCAAAATAAAACTTTGTTAACATAGAGCTTTTTTTTTAATTTAAAGGGCTCTCAGAAGTCCAAACTGCTCAGAAATAACCCCATTTTTTCTTGGCTGACTTCAACAACTGATAGACACTGATACAGAAGATGAGATGCACGTATGTGTGAAAGATGGTAATGGTAATGGTTTGCTCTCCACCAGCAGAAATTAAAGCCCAGTCACTATTTTCAGATTGCTTATTAACCCTGTTAGATTGGTTTTGGAGAAGAAGCATCCCACATGGAAAATGCTCCCAGCTGCTGTGAGCACAGTGCAGTAGAAGCAGGTACTGCCATGTGTGCTACTGCAGACAGTGGTAAGCCCCCTCCCTTCCCCTATGCTTAAAAACAAAACAAGACAAAACAAAACTCAGTTTCTTCAATGTACACAAGAGAATGTTTGGCATTTGCTACTACTGAGCAGCATTCTTGCTGTGTTTTGCTATCTGTCAAATGGCATGCTCATCCTCTGCCAAGAAAAATACTTGTTTCCAATACTAATCACGCTCCCTGACTACCCTCTAGTGTATATTCTTCCTGGACTGCTATCCGTCCATGCAACATTTGAAAGATATTAAAATGATTATGATGAAATCTCTTACTTACTGTGCTGGCAAGAGGTGGGATGTGCTCCAGAGTCAATGCCTGTAGTTCCCAGGGAGAAGGCAGTGCCTAAAGTTGCTTGTTACTGACTGCCTCCATCCATCCACATGTAGGCAGGACATTATCGAGCTCTGTGTGGAGCCACAGACAGGCTCTGCTCTGGCATAATGTTGTTAAGGTATGAGTTGCTGGAGAAATGATGAATAAAGAACAGTTGGTAGGTAGATCCCAGAGCTGCAAGTGATTGTATTTATAAAAGGAGAAGATTGTTGTGAAATGTGTAATGATACTTGAAAGGCAGTAGCTGGGAAGTCAGCATGAACGGTTTTCTATTTTGCTCTTCATTTGGTGGGATGGACTAAGGGTATCCACACTGGCCCCAACTCCTCAGACTGGGGATGATACAACTACAGGGTGCATCCCTACATGGTCAGATCATTTCAGTATCTCCTAATGCTGACACTGAGACTTTCAGCCTTTGGAATTCTTGGAAGTCTTATGAGGAGCGGCTGAGGGAACTGGGATTGTTCAGTCTGGAGAAGGTTCAGGGGAGACCTTATTGGTCTCTACAACTGCATGAAAGGAGGTTGTGGTGAGGTGGGGGTCGGCCTCTTCTCCCAGGTAACAGCAGTAGGATGAGAGGTGATGGCCTTAAGTTGTAACAAGGGAGGTTCAGATTGAGTGTTAGGAAAAAATTATTCTCAGGAAGACTGGTAACACATAGGAACAGGCTGCCTAGGGAGGTGGTGGAGTCACTGTCCCTGGAAGAGTTCAGGCACTGAGGGGTATGATTTAGTGGGCATGTTGGGAATGAGTCAACTGTTGGAGCAGATGATTTTGGTCTCTTCCAACATTAATGATTCTATGATTCTAGGATAATGATTCCATGAAGTATTAGCCAGTTGTTCCTCCACCTAAGAAATGACTTTTTACTTCCCAAAAAGAAAAAAAATAAATGTTTTCTGATTGACATATTCATATGTCCATTTGGCAATGAAATGTTCTGTTTTTATCCTCCACAGTGTAAAAACTGCATCTCATTCAGGAATCTAAATCTGATTTGGGTCCCATCTTACCAACAGACAAATTATGACTTCAGCAACAAGTGCCCTGAGACACCTCTGCAGACTATTGGTGCTCAGAGTTGATCAGGGAGAATCTAGAAGCATCTCCACATATTCCTGTTGTGCATTGCAAGCCGCAGCTCAACCACCATCATTATGGCAAATTCTTCATTTGTTTGCGCAGACATCAGGGTGGAATTTGTGCCATTTCTCTTTCAGCATCTACAGAATAGATGTCTACAGCTGTGCTAATCACTCTGGGCTCCCCTTATAGGCAAGGAAGAGAAATAAGTGTTTTTAGGGTGCAATATTCCTGACCTACTGTATAGATTTACTTAAGGAGGACAAATCACGCTCAAGATTCCTATGCATAGCCTGTGTCCTCACTGACTGTACTGATAATCTGGGATGATTAGCTTAAATGCATACCATATACATGTTTATTTACCTCTGTGTAATTACATGAGAGACACCCACTGCCCATTACAGAGCAGGCTTTGAGTGTAGATGACGTAGGCGATTTCTGCAAATATTATAGCCAACTGAAGCAAGCAGTGTTGCATCCTCTTTCCATGAAATGGAAGAACTGTCTTTGTTGAGAGGAGGATATTCTAATTCCCTCTGTTTCTCCATGGAACAGGGCCTGATTCTTCTGGAAGAAGCGAATAGGAGACATTGAGGTTGGCAGCAGTGTGAACTGTAGGTGGAGGAGTTAACTGAGAGGTAGTTTAGGGACATGGCGGGTTGTACTGGCTCCCAAATGATTAGAGGTGGTGGGGGATCTGGTTGGGGATTTGCTTAAGGATCCCACCCAACCCTGCTCCAAAGGCATTAAACATCCCTGTGCCGCCTTTTCCCATTCCTTCTTTGCCTCATGAAGTGTCCTGAAACCTCCTCATAGCCCTCACATTCACCTCCCCTCTCTCTCTCTCCAAAACCCAATTTCCTCTCCCCGTCCTCTAAAAGTGCCCTCAACTGGTCTCTTCTAGCCTCCTGTCTTGAAAGCTCGTCTCCATCTCCTTCAAACTGTGAGGGGTCTTCAGATCAAAGAGCATGAGAGGGTGCATGGTGGTATGCAGTTTCCTATGTTAGCTTGTGTTTTCATAGAATGGCTTGGGTTGGAGGGATCTCAAGGATCATGAAGCTCCAACCTTCTGCCACAGGCAGGACTGCCTGTCTCCACATTGAATACTAGACCAGGCTGTCCAGGGCCCCATCCACAATCTCTCTGAGCAGCCTGTTCCAGCACCTCACCACTCTCATAACAAAGAACTTCCCCCTGATATCCAACCTAAATCTTCCCTCCTTCAACTTAAAATAAGTTCCCCTTGTCCTGCTATTATCTACCCTTTCTAAGAGCTGTTTTCTCTCCTGTGCTTGCATTTTATATTTTTAAAAGTGTATTTTTCAAAATTTGAATGATGCTCCTTTAAGGGAACGCTTCATAATTTTGTGTACAGTTAGAAATCTTAATAAATAAGAAATAGCCATAAGAATGGCTCAAGAACTTCAAGAAAACACATAAAATTTCCTCTGGAGCCCAGAACGATGCCCAGAGAAAGGTTTCCAGTGATGTATTACAATACTTTTTAAACTTAAATTGCATAATGAGTATCCATAATACTTATTATAGTATAATTAATGGAGTAACAAGGATTTGAAGATAGAAGTATAGCAAGATCTGTACAAGAGAAAATGCCCCATCCCTGTAGGTGTCCAAGGCCAGGCTGGATGGGGCCCCGGGCAACCTGATCTGGTGCTTGATTTAGTGGGTAGCAACACTGTCCATGGCAGGGAGTTGAAACTAGATGGTCTTTGAGGTCCCTTCCAACCCAAACCATTCTATGATTCTATGAAGAGAAAGAAATTTATTTTATTTGCCCGACTGAGGTATTAGAGGAAGCAGACAAGCGTTAGGCATGAGGCCTTTAGGTAAATAGTGATAGAGGGATTACAACCTCCAAATTATGCTTATGGATCCCATAAACTCCACATGGATGGAGTCAGAGGACACATTTCATATCAAGGGAAATTTTTAATAGAAACAACAACTTAGTTTTGGTTTACCTTTATGGTTTTAAAACTGAGATGAAATATTTTTCCTATATCTGCAAAATATTTTGAGTTTTGAAAATGTTTCTATCTGAAGTGCAATAAAAAGCAGGAGTTTCAATAAGTTGATGAGTCAATAATGAATAAACACAATGTTTTGAATTGACAATTTTGGCACATTTCAGTGCAGTTACTATTACTGATATATTTTTCCCATGGATAGACTGACATTTAAAAACCAATCTGTAATGAAGGGAAAAGAAGAAATGACATACATTGCATGTTGAAACAAAGGGCTCAGAATCAGAATTATTTTGCAGAAAAATCAGGTTTGAAAATATATCTTTTTCCAAACAAAAGAGTGAAATAAAACAGTTCATTACCAGTGCTCATACCCACTTGCAGACACAGTATATGTGTGTACTACTGACACAACACACAGTTGCCTCCTAAATAGTTTATTAATTGTTAGGATAATAGTTAATAGTCATCCCCAGATTTTCAATTACGGGATGATCCTCCTGTCAGTGCTGCTACTGCAAATCTTTTCTTCCCCCTTGCAGTGCCCTTCCCTGTACAACTGGGCATTTTCATTCCTCTATTCATTCCAATGAACTACAGAGACCCTAAACATCTTTCTCTCTATTATTATGCAGATCTGCTTTTCTAGATTCTTGGTATTTTATTTATTGCACAAGCATAACCCACTGGTAATCAATGACTACAATTACAAGACCTTGAACACGATGAGAGAAGAAATAATATTTTATGTTTGGCTTGAAAATAAACACCCCTCCATTAGCACATATTGCTCACCATGACTACTGCTGATGAAGGAAGGAAGTCGTCCACCTTGACATCCCTTGAACCAGGCTACTGTACCACAAGGATGATATACGCATTAAAAGACAACTAATTGATTAGGGATCTTTTCAAAAAATTGGGCCAGGTCCTGAATCCTGCATGCATCACACATTCAAAAATGATTTTTCAGAAGACTCGGAGAATTTCTGCAAGATGTGTGGCACATGTCTAACCTTTTCCTGTCCTCACGAGGTCCCAGGTCCCTCCTCAATCTCAGCCCCATAGGCACTAGCCATCCAAGTCCTGATCCTGCCGGAGTGGGACTGCAGATGTGATGAACACTAGCTGCTGTCTTTGCCTGGTAGACATGTCCATCCAACACTGAATCTTTCACAAATTTCACCTTCAGTAAAAGAAGAAAAGAAGAAAAATAGAATAAGAAATCATGAACACCATTTTTAGAGAGATTTTAAATTTGTGCTGCTCGTTCTGATTCAGAATTTGAGCTGCACTCCGTGTTCCAGATGCAGTTGGACATGTTATTAAGACAAGCAAAGATACAGTTGAAAAATGCTGTTAATAATCTGAATAATTGCTTTCAAAATGATCTAAATAATTCCTAAAACACCTAAAATAGACACATTCGACATCCATAACAAAGACTAGTATTCAAAGCATTTATAAGCTAAATACTGTTGCCACCACAGTGTCTTCAGACCTACGACCAATTTGATATATATTTTCAGACAAGCCCGGGAAAAATATGATTTGAAGGATCCATTAAAAGGGAAACTGCTGTTCAACTTCGGCTGTTGATAGAGCCATAAAATATGTATTTATATGCAGTTTTATATATACAAAATGAAACTCACATCTACAGTATCTTACTGGAGCTCAGATGCAGCACATGACATATTATATTTGTGGAAATGGGATCTATAACCTAATGTATTCTTGCATCAAAGAATAATGTCTCATAAATAAATCATTACAGCCTGTCACATCTATGGTTTCACACCATAGTGTATAAAATAATGTATTTTGAGATACGGGAGAAGGTGATTATCTAATGTTTCAACAAAAAAAGATTGTCCTGTGCTAATGCATGTGCTGTCTTAGAGGTGTTATTGCCTTACCGCTGTTCATTGAAGACTAATCCATCATATCAAAGGAGCGACAGCATTTCACTTTTAAAAAACTGACACAATTTGCACGCAGCTTTTCTCTTTCAGTAATTAAGAAATCAAATAAGCCTGAGTGAAACTATTTAAGAGGTTCTAGATATAATTAGAACACCTCATTCTCTCATAACTAATTCCTAATTAAAGTAATTTGTCTTTTTGCCCTTCTTTTCAAGGGTGAAGAGCAAGCGGTGATGAATGCTCAAAATCAGGAAAAGTGAAAATTGCAGTGTGTTGATTTGCAGTGATTGAGCGCGTTCCAGTTTTTAACAACCACCTTTGGCTGCAATGCTAAATGAATCTCCAGCCTCTATTTACATTGCGAATGCGTGATCCGGAGCCTGGCAATTGATAGAATCTGGCGACAAAAGGGCTGAAGTCTGAGTCTGAGTTCAAAAGTTGCCTATATTAAGGTTTGCACAAGGGGAAAAAATACAGTGAGAGTGCACAGGAGAGAGAAAAAGTCTGAAATTTGTTCCACCGGGTGAAAATTGTCCTTTTAAAATTTTATTTGCAGCTGTGCCCAGATGATGACGGATTTATCATATGAACCAGGGATTAGTAAACAATGTGTACCCTATAAAGAGCAAAACAAGTCCTTGCTCATCACTGCACTTAATTGCAGTGGTTATATCAAAGCCATATAAAATTTAATCATCAACCACAAGTAAGATTTTGCCTTGCATGTGTGCTTGCTTCCCTGTTTTTCCACCTGTTTAAATGAAAGATTCTTGGAATATCACAATATGTAAATATTGTTTATGATGCAAAAATATGCTCTTTCATCTCCTGGCTGCTTTGATGTCGTGATATACAAAGCTTTTAGTGCCACCACCTACCTGACACACAAAGGTCTTATCTGATTCATAAACATGTGTGCCCAGTGCAAACAGGCTGTATCCAATAGATGATTTTTCTTTTCCTTGCAATGTTTTTTTTTAACAGGCAGAAAGAGAAAGAAAGTGTAAATGACAGAACTGCTCAGGTGAAAAGATTATTTTAAGCATCAGGTAAAGATAAGCCCATTATGACAGAAGAAAAAGATGTAGGTCAATATCGATCCTAAGAGGTTAGTTATATATATAGTCATCTCGTAAAATGTGTTTTAAAAGCTGAAACTGTTTTTAAAGACTTTTGATCCAAGTGGGAAATAAGCAGCAAGATCAGGTGCCCTCCTAAGACATACAAATATGCCTAATTAGCAGGAGAAGAAAGAGAAAAGCAGGAAGTGAGGTCAACACTGGAAACGGGGCTAACGGAGTCAGGGAGGGAATAAGATGTAGGTAGTAGTTAAAATTTGCGGCTCATTGGTAACAATTTTAAACCTAAAGGAGCAGCTTATTACAGGTTAATCCATGATATGTCTGATTTACAGCTATGTGTACATGAATTTCTCATAAAGCAATGGGATGGAGCTTCAGTCTGGTAGAGCCTGAATTCTTCAAGGGGCAGCTGCTGGCTCCAGCTGAAAACACAGTACTGTTTGGGAGAGGTGTTACGACTGCCAGCAAAGGTCCCCTGGGCTTTTTAGGGCAAATTAGGTCCCCATATCCTCAGGGATCCCACAGCTGTTCCCCCTGAGCACACAGAGCACTGGAACGTGTGCTGATGGCTGCAACAGCAGCATAGCAGGGCTTGATCTCAGCCACCTGAGAACAGAATTTGGCCATTTAATATCACGCGATATCGCACAAACTGCAAGAACTTCAGGGTGTAATGCTTCTTCTCTTTCTTCTTTCTATCTTCTTTTTTTTTTTTTTTTTTTTCCCTGTATCCAGGAGCACCCTGGGAAATCCTTTCGTGTTCTTTATTTCCATCTAAGCCCTGGCTTGCTTTGAACAGCAGAGGTAATTGTGCGGGTGAACTTCAGAGATTTGAAGGGATCAAACTTGAAAGCCTCTGCCTGAAAGTGCAAGCTCCAACTGGAATGTTGTCAGGTGCTGCGAGACGCGACGTGGCGATGCTGCCGTCGGAGGAATCCTTGCACAGGGACAGCCTGAACCTGCGCAGCGCTCCCTTCACACAGCCCCTGCAGTCAGCAAGACTCCCATAACCCACAGCAGTGCTCAAATGAGGCAGTACTGCCCTCTCTGATCTATAAATGGGTGCATGTGATGATGTGACTTGACCAAGGTCATCTATGTCAGACAGTGGCAGAGGGTGAAGAAACCATCCTGATGTCTATTTTCAGGTTTTCCCTGAGCATCAGAGCAGAGAAGCCAAAGGGATGCAGGTCTACATCGTTTATGAGGGGTACATGCTCCTCTGGCTGGAATATCCTGGGGGATTCAATAATAATATTAATAATAAAAAAGAAGAATCAGGGAAGAACTGAGAAGAATATAATAGAAGTTTACAGATGGGGAATTTCAGAAACCAACAAAATTCATGGAAGGAGACTGTTACAAAGCACAACCTTTGCAATGAATTTATACATTTTAAATTTTACACAACAGCCAAAACACTCCACATGCGCTTCCTCCCTCTGCCAGTTTTCCTCGATCTTCCCTTTGAGCGCAGGTGAAGTTCCTCATGTTCCAAGGCAGGGCAGGGTATGTTCTGCTGCCATTTCCCACACCCTTCTCATGCCGTATCTGACTATCAGCACTGCTGCAATCCAGGAAAACAGGAAACATCAGAGACAGTTGGATTTTTCAACTCCTGAATGTGTTTTGTTCAGAGTTCCTTTGGAAAATAATCAGGAAAAAAAATATGTTTTTATAATTGTTTTTCCCCACTGGGTTTCAGACAACAGCAGCTATGACAAGAAGAGAAAAATATATTTATTTCTTCTTCAATCAAAAATATTTGGCTTGACCAAGAAAATCTATCTCAGTAATCACATACTGTGTCAATGCCATCCATCTTCTCCAATAGCTATTGTCATAGATAGTGAAAGTTTGAATTCTTCTATATAGATTCTATGAATTACATAGAAAAAGTATACTTTGCCATGACCTGAGGATCAGTTGCAGATTCAACTCCAGTTTGGTTTGGCCAGATGTGCAAAAGCTAGGAGGAAGGTGTAGAAAGCACCAGTGTAACAATGTGAAACCAGGCTTTGAAAAATAAAGAACTGTCTCAAGATCACAGGACATGATCCATGGAAGAGAAAGAAGTTATGCATGTATCTCCCGAATTGCACTGTAGTGTAGTAACTAGTATTCCCTTTATTCCCTTGTTGCTATATGGGATGTAAAAGAATGCTCAGTTGCTGACCTCACATACAACAAACTGACCCATTGTTTTCTAGGGAAATTCAGCCATGCAGAAAGGAAATGCTCAGACATCTAAATAGCAAAACCAAAGTGCTTATGACCTTTTCTCCTGCCAAGATCAAAGCAGCAACTTATTTTCTCCTTTTTTCAAATTTTAGTGTCATTTAGCTAATGTCACTGCTAATGTCAACGTGCCAAGGTATCTTGGTGCCAACTGAACAGCCAGGACTGGTATTGCAAAGATACTAATGATGTGCTGCTGTCTCAAAGGGATCCATGCTGCCAGGTGCTTGTGAAGGACAAGGAATAATTTGTACTTTGTATTGAGCCTTTCACTTGCTTGCAAAAGGCTGCCTGACTGGAATGGGACACACATCATGAACTCAACACTTCTTTCGAATTCCAAACATACTTCCCTAACTCCACTTATTACTAAAATCATGATTTTATCACTCAAGAGCTCTAGCAAATCAGCAGAGAAGAATGTAAGGAAATTCTACGACTGAGATCCTAGCCCTGTTGTTCACAGGAAGTTAAAGCGAAACTGTTACAAGCAGAGCAGAGATGCTTAACTGTCCTTGTGTGCTCACAAAGAAAATAGATTTCGTTTATCATTTAGATCAAAAGAACAGGCAGATTTTTATTGATTTTTGAGATACAGCACTAGTCTTTGCCTTTGCGTCTAATGGCTGTGAACACTGGGTGCTACAGTAATAGTGAGAAAATACAGGAATTTTACACTGCTAAATCTTTATCTTGACTGTCTCTAATTTATCCATCTTTAATAAACCCCACTGCTCTGCAGCTGGTAACTAAATCAGAGGCACAAGCACAACATGAAGAAGACAAACTGAAGCCTTCTCCACAAGATATGAGGAAAGAACATGACCTGCAAATACACTGTTGAAAGGGCTGTGTATGTCTTAAATCTCAATAAATTGCTTATTGTGGTGATTTGGAATAGCGTGGCGGCACAGCACTGAGTTTCAGGAAAGAAGTAGCTATTCAGATTATCTGCTCTCCAGGGCTGCGGGCCCAGCTCCCTCAGGATCCTATGAAAAAAAGGAACTTGTGCATACAGTATGAATAGCATTCCTGCAAATGAATCAAAATCTAGTCATAGTGAATAGAATCATAGAATCATTAAGGTTGGAAAAGACCACTAAAATCATCTAGTCCAACCATCAACTCATCCCTACCATGCCCACTGATCACGTCCCTCAGTGCCACATCTCCACAGTTTTGGAACACCTCCAGGCACAGTGACTGCACCACTTTCCTGAGCAGCTGTGCCACTGCAGAACCACTCCTGAGAAGAAAATTTTCCTAATATCCAATCTGAACGTCTCCTGGCACAACTTACGGCCATTACCTCTTGACCTATTGCTGTTACCTGGGAGAACAGACCAACCTCCACCTTTTGTCTTGGTGGCAGTATTTGAATAGCTGGTCTTGCCATTTCCTTCCTGACTTCTTTGGTTGAAAGGCCAGAAGAGGCTTGTAATCTCATTTTGTGCAGTCTAACATCTCACCATAACTCTTTATCTTCTGAAGCTACTGCAGCTAATGAAAAGGGGTAGTAACGTACCATCTGACAACGGGAAAGGAAAAATGCTGTTCTAGACTCTCTGCTTTCAAAATGTTCTTCCTTACCTGAAAAGTTTACCTAGTTTATTCAATATTCATGCTTTTCAGACATGATGCCCTTGCATTCTATGTTCAAATTGTAAGGAAAGGCTATTGCCCCATGCCAGAAACATGCAACTTTTCTTTGATACACTAGATGCACTGACATATTTGCTCTCATCCTCAGATTCTTACATAAATTTCATTTTCCACTGAAACAAAAGATTGTACCTTTGCAGGTTGTGAGGTCACCAAAAAGCCAACACATCATTTTGTTAAATTAAAGATCTGAAGTTGTTCTGCCACAGGAAGGTTTGAGGGATTTCAGAGACATGAACTGACTCAGATTTTTGAAAATTTTAGTATTTTTACTTCTCATTTTACTGGGATAGAAGTGAAAGATGTACTTCCAGAAGTTATATTTGTATATCTAACTTCCGTTCTCGCTTTTCATCACTGTGTATATGATAACTGTGATTGCAGGTTTTTTTTGCACTGGTAAAAGAGAACATCAGTTGTGCATCATCTGTGCTCATCATGAGTCTGTTAAGTCTTAGCCAATGTGAATACAGAAGAGTGTATACTTTTGCACAGACAAAAGTATACGATGTGGAACTTGGCCTCTGACCTTCTTTACTGGCAGAGTGAAAATGAGTGTTAGCCTTCTTGCTCAGGCAGCATTTCATTCTGTGAGATCATTTTGGTTCCTTTTAATAACTTGTATTTGTTTTGTGAGGTATTTAGGAAGCCTTGGCAGGTAGGGCGCACATGAGCGAAACTCTTTCTTATGTTAGAGCTATTTGGAATAGAAGACAATTGAGATTAGCTGATGACTGAGTATTCTTAGGGAATGAACTTCTCTCTTTGAAACTCTGAGCTCACGTGTTACTACATTTAACTCGCAGCTCTGTCAGCTTTACAACAGCGTAGGGGCATGCTGGGTGCACGATGGCAGCAGTGATGGGGGATTCACTGGGTAATGCTGCAGGTGCACGTGTTGCTCATGGCAGCAGCTCCAGCCAGAAATGCTGCTTTTATCGAGGTCATAAATCATGTCAGCCCTCCTGAATACAGTTTTTCAAAAGGGTGAAGCCATGGTTTGTGTGCTGGATATTTATCTTGCTCTTCCTAATGCTTTCCCAAAAGCTCTGCTTGAAGGGAGAGTAGAAGGCGGTAAACAGTTCTTTTGGCCATAATTAGAACTAATTGATTGCTAGAGGGGTTTTGGACCTGTGTTCAAACCAAAGGGACAGAGATGGGAAGAGGAGGCTGATTCCCAGGCTGTTTCCTTGGCCCTGTACATGGACCTACATCATGGAAGGGATGAGTTCTACTGGCCCAAGGCAGTGGTGCTCAGGTTTCTGGTGAGTGTGGTGGGAGCCTCTCTGCACCCTGCTGTGGCTGCAGAGACGATGTGAGCTTTGAACACTCACTCCACGCTCTGCAAAGTGGCAATGTGGCCCCTGCCATCCCCGAGGCTGGGCTGAAAGCTCTGAAGTTTGCAGAGAAACATGCTGCGTCAGGCACAACCAGGCTGGCCCCACATAAAGTCAATACTTGTGTGAAAACAAATAAAATCTTAGAGTACGAGGCAGAGGCTAAAGAATGCCTTCACCCCTTTCCTTCAAGCAACTATTTTGTTAACTTGAAAGACGGCAGGGGTGATCTTACTCCATTCTTTCTCTACAGGTCAAATACTTGTCATAGGAGACACCCTAGTTAATATTAAACTAAAAATTAATAGATTAGATAACTATTATATGCTTTTAGTGCCAATTAATTT
>PPHD01001281.1:26058-44906 GCA_002909625.1 Bambusicola thoracicus
TTTTTTTTTTTTTTTTTTTCTCTTTTTCTAACAAGGTAGGTGAATATAGAAGCACAGTTTACTGTGTCTGTATGAGCTCTCAGATGGGTCTTTTGTGCTACAATTACCACCAATTGATTGGACTGACACATGTAATCCCCTCTGGATCGCCCAACGATATGATGTCAGTAAGAAGTCCTTCAAACAGACTATTAAAAAGCACATTAAACATGTCCTTATTGTAAGCTTTATGCTAGCTTATGCTAAAATAACAGTGATACAGTGGTATTTGTTTGAAAATGAAAGGATTATATGGTCTTTGTAAAATGAGGAATTTAGTATTGGGAGGGGCAGTGGGATGGTGATTTATTTTTTGTTTATGTTCCTCCGAATCCTTTGATATGTCAACTTCTGTCACTAACCATTAGGCCACTTGTAATTTCTTGTATCAACGAAGATGAAATACATACTGCCTCCAATAATTTATGTCAAATATTGAAGGGCATGGATGGTAGTGCTTATTGTGAGATTATAATGAGAATTGAATTGGGGTCTTCAGAAATCCATAGGTAATTTATTGTTAAAGAGCACGCATGAATCACTCCAGCCTTTAATTGTCATGTGAATGCACTTTGCTTTCAGCTTGCGCTGGAAACAAATTGCTGAAATGGAGTGATACCTCAGAAGAAAGATTTCACCATGACCCTTTGTACTTATTAATATTGTGCCAAGAGTGTCATGAGTGCCAAGCCTTCTCTTGGGTCAGATTCTGGTGCGTAGTGAATGGAATGCCTTGAAT
The DNA here is from genome assembly GCA_002909625.1 of Bambusicola thoracicus. Taxonomy (NCBI): domain Eukaryota; kingdom Metazoa; phylum Chordata; class Aves; order Galliformes; family Phasianidae; genus Bambusicola; species Bambusicola thoracicus. Next base: position 26,837 of record PPHD01001281.1, read on the forward strand.
TTTGTATTGCTTTTCATGAAGGAGGAAAACATAAACTGTAGCATATACACCTCGCAAGCAAGGGATCAGAGTCAAAAAGATTTGTGGTATTTATAATACTGCACAATAAAGGGGACCAGGGGATTTTATAGGATGATTTAACACTGAACTGTGCAAAGAAATTAAGCCGTTCTGGAGATTTCTTTGTAACGCACCAACATCCTCATCATCCCTCTTTGCTCTGCTCTCTTTTTATCTTACAACGTCAAGGTAACACTCCAAAGTGGTTAACCAACTGCTGTGCATATGTTACATAGATGTGCTGCTTTAGATCATACTGCTGCTCCCAGAGAGAGAAATTTCATTAACTTGAATCTAGGTGTTTTTGTCAAAAAAATCAAAGCTACCAGAAAATGGATATAAATTATTCGCAGGGTCTGGTTTTCTATCTGCTTTAATATCATGTAATCAAAGGACAGATTACTCAAAATTACTCCTCTTGAGTGCTTCTGTGTACTCATCACAGCACTTCTCTGCGACTACTTCACAGTTTCTCATAATGTAAGAATTAGGGGCTACACAGTGAAACTAGGAAACAGCAAGCTTAAAATATACAAAGAAAGAAAGAAAGAAAGAACGGGAAAAAAAAAAAAAAGGATTTGAAAGCAGGATGTGTGATCAAAATGAAGTACAACTTGACACAGAAATTTATGGAAGCCAGAAGTATAAAGTGCGGAAGAATTTAACAAAGTCACAAAGGATAGATTCTCTGGTGACTTTTAAGCTAAATGATCTTGATGTGGTCACTGTTTTTAGGAGTCCATTACCCAGAATGAGTATGAAGAATGAATTACATTTGGGAAGGAGAACTCTGAATTTGATCTATCCATTTGCTCTTCCCCTGCTGACCACTACCAGAGACAGGATTCTGGGGTAAACCGGCTTTGTGCTGTGTGGCTGCTCTTACATCCATAGAAAACTCTTGTAGCCATTATGAATAATGAAGTGTATCTTTCACAGAATCACAGAATCGCGCAGGTTGGAAGGGAGCTATGGAGATCATCTAGTCCACCCTGACAACTCACCCACACCATGCCCCTTAACCATGCCCCTCAGTGTCACATCTCCACAGTTCTGGAACACCTCCACGGACAGTGATTTCACCACCTCCCTGGGCTGCCTGTGCCACTGCAGCACCACTCTTTCTGAGAAGAAGTTTTTCCTAATATCCAACCTGAACCTCCACTGGCGCAACTTTACCTCTCATGCTATCACTATGCTGTTACTCAGGATAGTAAAGAGGCAGTACATGGAACATCTTTGATGTTTCATTCAAATTATTTATGGAGGAGGAAGTATTTTCTAACAGATTTTTTTTTTTTTTTACATTAGTATAATGTAAACTGCTTTGTCTATGAAGATATCAGAACACATACCGATCCAAAGTAGCTTTTCGTAGAATACGTCTGCTACAGATAGCTATAGCACAGCCTAAACTGGACTGTTAGTTAATCACAGATAAAACCCATCTCAGATTTTCCTACAAATAGCACATGTTCAAGACCAAGCCCTGACGCATCAGTGAGTAAACCTCAATTAGCTGCTTCAGGATAGTGGCACTACAACAGCTTCATAACACCTGCAAGTGCCAGCAAAGGATGCCGAAGTGTTGGTTTGCCAGGACTAGAACAGAGCAGCGACCACAGGTGCTTATTTTGCCTTTTTGTAGTTCATCAGTGTCATGCAACTGTTGGCTCAGTCAGCAGATGTGTCAGCTCTTGGAATAACAGCTACTTATGTAGGTTAGGTACAGTGCCAAAAGGTAAGTGTTATAAAGAGTAAAACTGTAAAGAATTATGAACATAAAGCCTGTGATAGTAAAGGTGACTCCTTAGCATTATGCACCACAGCAACATATTTTACCAAGGGCAGGAAAAGTCAGCTTTATTTTCACCCCATCACAAGCCGTAAGTGCTGAGCTATGTACGATTTCCTGTTGGATTTAAATAGACAAATTTCTGAGCCTTATTTTTTGCTCTTTTCATCTCTAGTAAACAAATTGCCAATTAATAATTATGAGTTGATCTCACATGGCACAAACCTGTGCAAAATAATGCAGTACCCCACTACCCGGCTTTTGGTAGCACTGTGAGCACATCTGTATAGAAGGTTACACTTCAGAAAGGAAGAAAGCTCAGCACAGGACCCAGAACATGGTCAAGGGCCAAGAACACCTGACTCACAGGGAGAGGCTAAAGAAACGGTTTGTTTGGTCTGGCAAAGAGGATAAGGGGTAATGTAATAGCACCTACTTGACAGGGAGTTACAAAAAAATGACAGAGCCAAACGTTTCTCAATGGTCCTAGACAATGTAACAAGGGGCGATGGCCACAGAGCACAGCTTGGCATGCTCAGGTTGGACATTGGGAAAAAATGCACTTGAAGAGTGTTGCAGCACTGGAACAGGTGCCCAAGAGGTTGTGGAAACTGTCCTTGGAGGACTTTAAGACTCAGTTAGAATTATGGTTAAGCACATCCACAGCTGGCAACTGTCCCATGTCATGTGGGAGTTGCATGAGAGGCCTCCAGATCTTCCCTCCCAGCCACCATTTCTATCTACTCTTTCAACTCTCTGCTTTATTAATTTATACCTTAAAAGAGTGATTTGTACCTCTGCTTTTTGCACACTCTTAAGTTGACCTCTGAACCCTGGAGATTTAGGGTAAGAAGTCAGTACTATTTCTTCCTTTCATTGTGCCTTGGATGAACCAATGAAGTGGTCATACTCAGAGGATGTCTGCCAGGAGTGAGCCCTGTTGTGAGAATGTGCTCGTGCTTGTGTATAAATCCAGCTGTCATGCCACTATCACTAACAGAAAGTTTCTGATGTGCTCAGGAGCAGAACTTTAGGTGTCTGCTGCTTTCAGTCACTTGCGTGGTTAGACAGCAGTACAGTGTTCATGGAGTTCAGATTTTGGATTTGGACAACTGATGAGCTTGCTCAACTCTGTGCTTTAGTGAGTAATTTGGTTTAAATCCTTAGGAATTAGTGTTTATGAAACCAGAGGTAACTGAGTCCCTATGCCTTTGCTATATAAATGGTCTGGGATTTTTTTCCTTGAAGAAGATGTAGCCTGATCCTCTAATCTGAATTCCTCCACAAAGGTAGTTCGAAGCCGTCTGAAAGATGTGTCATTGGTTTGGGCCTCTATATATCCTCTCTGGAGCTTGATGCATTTTGGAGGCACAACTGGAGCAGAGCTTCCAGGTTCATCTCTGAGAGAAATCTAGCAAGCATATAACAGAACCTGATGTAGGGAACTGCTTTACCAGGGGTTGGACTAGATGATCTTAGAGGTCTTTTCCAACCTTAATGATTCTATGATTCTATGATTTTATCCTACCTAAACTGTCTGTAGCAAAGATGTAACTCACCTTCCTGGGAGCACAAGAGGAAATCCCTGTCCTTGTGTCAATGCAGTGTAACTGAAAACAAAATTTTCAAGAGAACAAATTGCTGGCGGAAATGCCCAGTAAGGGTTAGCCATCATCACTCTTACTTCAAAAAATATGAGGTTCTGATAAAGAAGGTGAAAAAGCAATACATTTTACAAGAAAATGCCTAAGCTGCAGTTAGCACAGATGGAGATAAAATTCTCTCACTTGAAGAAGACTTTCAGAGAAGTTATGGATACCCCATCCCTGGAGGTGGTCAAGGCCAGGTTGCTTGTGGCCCTGAGCAGCCTGATCTGCTAGATGACAACCCTGTCCATGATGGAGGGATTGGAGCTTGATGATCTTTAAGGTCTCTTCCAACCTAATTCATCCTACAATTCTAATGGCGTCAAGGTCTTTGTCTTGAGTTCTGCACAGCCTGGGTGTGATTCACACTGGAAGTATACCTACGTATCCATCTGGCTGACTGGGTTCTGCAGGGATGCAGAGTGCTGAAGGGGTGCTCTCAAGGAGATAGTTCATTTCCACAATGTAATGGAGACTGGGGAGGGAGAGAAAAAAGGATAAATACTTAATAAAGAGAACCGCAAATTACTTCTAGAAAGTATTGGAGAGATTCAGGTGCCAAAATGTAAACATGTCACGTCAGTTTTGATGCCTGAGGCCACCAGAGACATCCCCATGGGACAGATATGACACATGATCTATGGAAGACCTGCTCCCGGAACAGCAGCTGGGGGCCAGATGCAGGACCCTAAGGCATCAGGAATGGCACTAGACATCAGTGTTTAGGCAGCTGAATCCCACCCTATGCTTCCAGACTTGTGATGAATACACCTCCTTTTAATTGTCTCGGACTCAAATCCTGGGTTCTTGCGGTGCTTTCCCTAGGGCTCAGCAGTGTGTGGTAGCAGCAGATTTCACTGGTTTAACTTGGATAGAGTTGTTACAGTCCTTTGTTATGTATTTTAAAATTGGTTTTAGGCTATAAAATCATGAAGCAGTTTCTGCTTTCATAGTCTGCACGCGTAATCCAGGTGAGACCAAAGGCTTTTCTTCCCCACAAGATGTTGATGTGATTACTCCAAATCCTGTCTCCTTTGAATCCCCATTCTGTCACAGTTTCCCATTAGGGGCCTATTGTCAAATAGCCAGCTCTGCTCTGAACGGCGCTGGAAAACGTATCGCTGCTGCTGTTGTGCTCTTAGATGGCTAAACAGAAACTGAGCTGATAGAAATGTACTCATTCTCTGCTGAACTGCACAGCTCTCTTCATCCCTATGTGATTCTCTGGGATGTTTGGTGAAGAAGCAGAATGCTCACAACACATGGGAGAAAGAAAAGCAGGAAGGGACTGAGTGGCTCATACAGTTAACATGATGCTGCGAAGAGGGAAACATTCCTGCCATTTGGATGATGTGGTCCATCCTTGTGGAAAGGTTATAAAACAACCAGCAGAAAAGGAAAGCTTTGCAGGGAGGGCATGTTTTCACCCCATGCCATGCAGGGGTGGAGGCTCTGGCTTTGCTCCAATGCAATTGCAATGCCGACAGCTCCTGCATAATAACACAGGTTTTGGGGGTGAGACAGGGACAATGTTTTCCCAGCTTCATACATTAATATATATGTAGATGGATAGATGCTGATAGTATTACATTTTTTTAACTCTTTCTGGAGCACCTTATTTAAAGATTTCTTGAGGTAAAACTGGATGGAGCATAGGTGGTGAAATGGTGTTGACTGTTATAGTATCAAAGAATCATTACAGTTGGAAAAGATCTCTAAGATCATCTAGTCCAAACGTCAAATCATCCCCACCATGCCCACTAAGCTACGTCTCTCAGAGCCACATCTCCACATTTCTTAAACATCTCCAGGGATGGTGATTCTATCATCTCCATGTATCTCCTGTTCCAATACCTCACTACTCTTTCTATGAAGAAGTTTTTCCTAAAATCCAACCTCAGCCCCCTCTGGCGCAACATAAGGCCATTACCTCTCCTCCTCTATCATGCTTGGTATGTGTTTTGGCATCTGCAAGGAAGGCCAGGAAGATGAGCTGGTAAGGGAGAAGTGAGAAGAGACAATGACAGAAGGGGAATTAGAAAAAAGCTGTTAAGGTTTGGAAGGACTGGGCTCAGCTTTCTTCAAGCGACATATGCGGGGAGATGGACACATTTGTCATATACTGAGATACTTTGGAGTAAAGAATGAATGAAAACACATGAGTTTTGGAACCTAATTTTCAGTCAGGAAGTGTAACAGTAAAGAGGTGTGAGGGAGCTGAAATATGCATAATCCTTTGCTCTCTGTGTTTCTCTGCACCTCAGTTTTCTTTTCTGATGAACACAGACTCTGAGTGTTGTGCATGGGATTAAATCTCAAGGTTCTTACATGTGAAATTCCTGTTGTAGGTGTTAACAACTGTGATTGAGAGGTTTAGAAGGAGCAGCAGCCAAACCCTAACAGGCAAGCACTTAATGCATCATCAGAAACACTTGCCAGCAGTTTTAGAAATACTCTGGATTAACTTAAACATATGAAAATAAAAGACTGTGGATATATTGATACCCTTTCAAGGTATTTACATGTTGCTGTACACTTTGATATCCATTCCCCACTGATTTTATTGCACAAGTTGTTCGCACATCTCACTAGGTTTCTCCAGAGCCTAAGAAAAATGAAATCCAGATGCCTCCAAAGTTTCTGGAGGAAGCAACAGCTCAGGAGCTCTTGTAGACAGCCACAGTTGCAGTTGCTGAGCCCACAGCTAATGCCCCCTTGGTTTTGAGAGAAACAGGTAATGTCAAGTCTAACAAGGTGTTGGCAGTCAGGAGCAGTCTTCATAGCAGATGTGTCTTACAGCTTTGTTACTTAGGCACCAAAGTGAAGGACTGCCTCCAACTCCTATTTAACACCATTTCTCCGAGCACTTTGACAAGCTTAGCTCTCAAGACAGAGGATGTATGGTAACTGTTCTCATCGAGAAATGACAGAAAAGCTCCAGAAAAAAAAAAAATTGCAGCACATTCCCTTCACTCCATATCTCTTCCTCTAGGGATCTGCGGGTTTAATGAAGAGCAAGCTGTGATTTCATCATTGCTTTAAGCAAAGCTCTGTACTAGCTGCAGCTGAAAGATAGAGGAGTCCCTATTCCTCCCTCCAAATTCTAGTTCCTACTGTCTCCATTGCACGCATACTCATGCAAACATCCATGAGAGCTGAAACACTAGTGGGGCTGATGTGCCCCATCCCTGGAGGCATTCAAAGCCAGGCCGGGTAGTGCCCTGAGCAGCCTGATCTGGTGCCTGATTTAGCGTGTGGTAGCCCTGATTGCAGCAGGAGATTGGAACTAGATGGTCTTTGAGGTCCAATCCAACTCAAGCCATTTTATGATTCTGTGATTCTGTGATACTACGATTCCATAATTCTACGATTCTATGAAAACTTCCCTGCTACCCCCCTGATTTTAGGGAACTCATCCATCTCATCACCTGCCTGCAAGAATGCTGGTCCTGGTGCCCAGGGAGCCTGAAGTAGGAGGGAAGTAAGAGAAGGAAGGAAATCTCTTGTGACGACAGCCTTCAATTATATCTGCCTAAAACAACCTCATCCTCCAGCCTCAGCTGCTTTGCGGTGTTTACTGTGTATCTGTGGAACACCCTAACTAAAATCTGTTTCACTCTGAGTTCTTCTCACTCTCTTTGGACTTTAAAAATTGTTTTTATAGCAATAACATACTGCATTTAAAGCCTAAGGGCTACACATTTGAACACAAATGTACACTGACTTTACACATGTGCTTTTTGATGTTCCACTCCTTGGTTTGCTTTAAAGAGCTGGAGGGTTCTGCTTTAAAGAGCTGAAGTCTCCTGATTGCATGACTTGGGTAGGTCGTCCTGCTGCCTTCCGTGGACTTGGCATGTGATCCTACATGACTCTCCGATCACATGCCCTTGCTGACTGTGTGTCTACTTCTTCCAAGTCAATATATTGCCCTACAAATAGAGAGAGTGAAAATAATCCAGCCATTCAATTCTACTGCATGTTCAACCTCACATCTTCATTTCAGCCTTCATGGTGTCATTATGATCCTGCTTAGTGGCTGCTGAACACAAGTGGTTTGGATGAAATTGCCTGCTCAGCAGTGACACTGCAATCTAGAAACTAAACTAGGAAAATATGTCCCATTCCCTCCCTGAGGTCTCCCTGTTGCCCTCCATTTGTAATGCTGTTTTGGGGTTGTTGGAGATCTGTCTATCCAGAAGAACAGATAAGATACTTTTACAGCTTCTCACTTTTCTTTTACCAGACTTACTAGAAAACTGGAGCTTCAGTGGTTTTAATTGCTTGACCTTTTGGCACATTATCTGCAGAGCTGATCTTTACGATTGCACAGGAAGGGAAGGCCAGCTCTATGAATATTTGAATTACTTTGCTTTATTCTCTCTTTGTCGAGGTTTTGCCTACTCCTGATTAATTGCTGCATAGCAGAAAGAACAAGAAACTTATTATGCCCCAAAACTTTTGGGTCTGGGCTTGCTGAATGAGTTCCTTTTCTGATTTGTGTATTTAGTGATTTTGTATTTTTTCTTTCACTTACAGATGAGCACCTGTATGGTAACAGAGCCTGCTAAGTTTCAGTCCAGAGCTCTGAAATCTACCGTTAGTGCTGACCTGTGTATGCTGCATAACTCAGGGGGTGTTCTGCCTGCAAATTATCTTATTGACAGCAGATCTATTAATAGTCCCATAAGCATAAGAGAGGGCTAGCTCAGAGCACATGTAAGTTTGAGAACAGCCATTGAGGAGAGTGGTGCAAGTTGGCTCTTCCTCCTAAGATGATGAGTGCTGTAACAGCAGCCAGGAGTGCCATTGTCACATCATCCATCAACCGCCTTCCGTCCCTCTTAGCTGAACCCATGAATCAAGCAACTGTGGTTAAAAAGCAATAAAATTAAAAGTTGTAATGGGGAGTCATTGACAAAAGGGTTACAATGCGCTGGCCATATATCTTTTAACTAGCTAAATATAACCATGGGTTTCCATAAGTTCAAAGAGTGGTGGCCTGGAGATGAATACAACTGTTCCAACTGAGTTCTGGGCCAGGAGCCAGAAGATTGTTAAAACACCTTAGAACATGCTTATTCCCTCTTAGAACATTTTTTGGTGCTTGCTCTATTAGTATGGATTTTATTTCCCCACCAAACGTGTTCTCTGCCTTTGAATCATAAACAATAATGGCACATCTGTCTCTAGGCTGCTGTACTTTGAAAACCAATGCTAAGGACAGAGGGGTAGATTTTCAAAGCTGTGCGTGGGAGTTTGTACCAGGAGTCTAGCCAAATATTTTTCACTCGTACTCATCCCCGAGCCTAACCTTTCCTCACTCATTAGAATGGTTCTGTTTGCTCTGCCCACATGGGGACATTTCAGAGAGCTTTTACCTCCAGGGACAGAGTTTCAGCTGGCCAGAAAAGCCTATAAATAGGGTTTCACTGGTGACCTTTCAGATCTAGAGATGGATCTTTCCTCTGATCTTTTTTATTTTACATTTCTGGCTTTGTCTATGTTTGTGTGTGATTCTCAGTTTCTGCTGAATTATTTATCATTAGGTCATGATGCATCTAAAACCCCCGATAACATGCAGACAGGTGGTGTGAAGTGATTGCTGCCTCATATGCTGCTCAAAAGTGAATCAGTGTTACTTGCATCCACCTGTTTTCTGTGCTGGGCAGCTAGATGGTGGCCTGGAGGGAGCCAAGCAATGTTGTGCTGTGCCCCTACTGCCGCCGTGATAAAGAAGTAAGTAAGTCCTAAATTAGCAACAGCCTCCTTGGGTGCTGAGTACTGCTGGCAATGATCCCTGGTTGTGTAAATCAGCACCTCTCCATTGTGGTTTCATGAGAGCTCTAGCTGGGGAGAAACAAAATATAACCCTTCAATAGTATGAATAGCCAACACACAGGGACATGGACAGCTTTCAGTCGTAAAGATTGGTCAGGCAACAGGGAATGGCTTTGTTTTAGGTCTTCTCTTCCTTTTTTATGAAGTTCCTCTGACAAGTGGAATATGTAACTATGCAGACTTTTCTCATTATTCCAATTTTGTCATTATTTACTATTCAGTGAATATATCTCAGTCTGTCACTGTCTGAGTTTTGGAAGGGCTGTGCAAATTTCCCCTTCCAAAATCTCCCAGTGCTTCTTCACAGACGCAGCGCATGGATATTTGCTGTATCACAACAAACTTCCCTTCCAGTTACTACTGTTCCAAGGCTTATTTGATTTCGAAGCACTTTTTGCCATGGGGGTGTTATCATTTTTCACAGTTGAGAATCTCCTTTGATGAAGTCAGCTCAAAGTTCTATCTTTGGGTGGTTTCCCAGGAAAAACCTTTTGGCTACTAGCAATTTTCCATTTAGAAAATGTTTGCCGGTTGAATTCAATTAGTGTCCTTGGAAACTTCTCATCTTTACAGATACCATCACTCTAGGATTTTCACTGCTGGATCTCAGGCATCTTTCTGTCTTATCGAAAGCTGATAGAAGCCTTATACTGAAATTCTATTCCATTGTGGCTTTACCAGGACTTCTTTTTCACATAAATATCAAGACGCAAAGAAAGAAAAACTTGGTGATCACCAAGCTAGCCAAGGTGAGAATGCTTGAACTGGGGAAATAAAGGCTTATGTGAATAGTCTTTTGCACAAATAAAAAAAATAATCTGAATCCAAACACTTACGAAGTTTGCTCATGAGGTCCTGGTTCCTGGAATGGGAAGGATGTAATTTCCTGGGTTGCCAAACACATTCAGAACCCGCATGTCATCTCCTTGAAATCAGCCCAGTCCCATTTACATATATTCACTGTCTCCATTTGCTCAGAGTTTTTCACATAACAGTGTAAGTGTCCTGTATGCATGGCAGATGATGTAAGATAGTTTAAGCCTTTATGCGTTTTTCCAGTCAATCAATCTCACAGAGTTCCTGAGTAGATCCTCTACTTCTCCTCGGTAATAGACACATATATCATTAAATTGTAAGAACGGATAATGAGCAGGTCTCCAAATAGCACGAGGCCCTCCATTTTCTGACATGAGAACTCATCCCTCCTACCTGTTATTAAATAAGCCTTGCAACAATATGTTAATATTATTAAATATACTGCACCTCATTTGTTAACAACTTGGGAAATTCATTGGGCAGGGCATTAGTATGCTGGGGAAGGAAGGCATGTGAATCTTTTTTTATTATTATTAGTTTCTTTCTTTGCTACTGGTTGTATCAGTTCCTTATCAGTTAAGTGCAGGAGTGTAACAATGGGTTCTCTCAGCAAAGCGCTCTCTCTTCGTTGGGTGAGGTTAAAGAACAAACATATTACCGTGAGCTTTTAAAAGCTTGATTTCAATTACATGGTAGTAGGGCAAAGCTCTCAAACACACAAAACTTTGACTTTGTTAAGATTGTGACCTCCTAGGTACATGTGCTTTACGGAGAAAAAATGTACTTGACATGTCCCACCGCTGTTTCCAGGCACAAGGAGCTGTGTGTGTTGGGAAGAGGGGAGGGCAGGAGGCACACAGTGGCGGTCACGGTGGGATGGAGGAACAGAGTTCCTCTGGGAAAGCAAAGCTCCTCTGTTTGACTAGCAGGAATTTAAAAGATAAATATATCCCTTATCATGGAATGATAAACAACAAGGTTCAGGAAAGTCTCTTTGAATAATTGAGTCTGATCTCCTGCATTTTGCAAGACTATTTACCTTCGCATTCCTATTAACATCTTATGGGACTTGGTCTTTGCTAATGTTTGTTTGTGGTAGTACCCACAATGTTATAGGCACTTTCTAGGCTTTCAGGAAGAGCTGGCGCTTTCAGTCTCTGGGTGGACAGACAGACAAACAGACAGAGGTCCTGGCAGAGGAGAAACAAAAGGACATCTCTGTGCAAACTGAGCACTGCTGTAGCTCCTGGGGGAAGGGAGGTTGATGGGGTGGTTTCATCCATCTTCCACTTTGCCCCTCACTTTCCTGGAAATGGAGCTCATGCCTATGATACCAGCCAAGAGTGAGCCATAAGAAAATCATGGAATCATAGAATCATTTGAGTTGAAAGGATCTCTTAAAGGTCATCTAGTACAAGTCTCCTGCAACAAATGGGTATGTTACAGCTGCATCAGGTTGCTCAGAGCCTGGTCCAGCCTGACCTTGAATGTATCCAAGGATGGGGCATCCACCACCTCTCTGGACAACCTGGAGAGGGGGTTAAACCCAAGCATCAAAGGCTGCAGAATGCTCATGGCTCCCCAGCACATTTTCCACCTACAGGGGGTTGTTTTCACAAGGCTATTTGGAGAGGTAAGATGCACACTGACAGCAAGTAGGAGCTGGATTCCCACCCATCCTTTGAAAATCCACCCTGTATTTTAGCAGATAGAAACAGATAAGGCTCACCACTCATATTGCCCATGGCACCGCTTAAAAAGAAAAAAAAAAAGAAAAAAAAAGAAAAAAAAAAGAAAAAGAAAGAAAGAAAAAAAAAAGACAAAGTGATTCAGGACATTGAGATACTGAGATGAACTGGTTTTGTCCACCAATTTGTTGAAATTCAGTTTTCTTTCTCAAGGCTTTTATAGGGCTCTGCCTCTGAGTCTGTTGGAGGGAAATTAAATAACATTCCTAAGGATAAAGGGAGATGCCTAATCCCCCAGCCTTTCACAGCTCGCTCTGCTCAATAAATACATGACAGGACAAGGGGAAATGCTTTCAAATTAAAAGAAGGGTGATTTAGATTGGATATAAGGAAAAGGTTTTTTACAGTAAGGGCACTGGGGCACTGTTACAGGTTGCCCATAGAGGTGGTGAATGCCCCATCCCTGGAGACACTGAAGATCACGCTGGAAGGGCTTCTGAGCACCTGATCGAGCTGTAGGTGTCTCTGCAAGTCTTCTCACCTGCCTTCATCATCCTCAGTGTAAGGGTTTGGTGTGGTAGGTGCTAGGGGTAAGGAAAGAGTTAAACATATCTTTCTGATGCTAGGTCCATGATCTATGTGAGCAGGAGCTCTCTATCAGGGCTGGGCTATGTAATGTATTCCCTCAATTGATAAGGAGGCAAAATAACATTTCTAAATTGTTCAAGGTGTTTGCAGAATGCTAAGGCACTCCAATGGCCTTCTATACAGCGCACTACTGATGATAAATAATAGGAGATATCCTGGAAGTGCCTATTTGCTAGTGGAAATATCTGAAATACTGGAAAGCCTGCAGATTTCCCAAGGTGGGAGAAGAGGCTATTCAGCAATTTTTAACTCTACTTGAAGTGTTTTCAAATCATTTAAAGTCTAAGTGCCTAATGAAAATGCAAACCAGTCCCCACGGCTTTCTGCAGCAGTATGATCCAGCCTCAGCCCCACACCATGCAGCAAATAGCCCTCATCTATAATTTTGCACTGAGTGATTTCAGCCTGCAGTACTTTTTTTTTTTGAACCGTACTCTTGTAAAAGCCTTCAAAGGAGGGCAGGAGCCTGCCCACTGTGGAATAAAGGCAGGAACAGAGCCTCCTGTGCAAATATTAGTGTTCAGCATCTACTGCAGCCCCAGTGAACGTTCGTAACACATGTACAATTCAAACGGAAAGGTTATGTGCAGTCCATGGACGTGTACCGACACAGCCCATGTGTTTCATGTGGAAGCACATTCGTTGTCCTAAAGTGAATGCTGTCATCAGAAAACCTTCGTTCCCAAAGAACTGACACAAAAAGGCAATCAGACTTATCTGGAAAACGGAGAAAGTTCCTTCTCATTTTTTTTTTTTGGAAGCTTATTCAGAGATATTTTCCAGCATTTCCACGCTAAAAGGCAGCCCTGTCAATGCATTACATTGAAATGCAAGGCTTGCTGCAAGGACTGGTGCTGTGGTTTGGACATTTCTGTGCACGAGAAAAGCAGAAATCCTGCAGAAGGAGCTGTAAAATAACCTATTTGTATGGAAAGCATTCCCCACATCCAATTGCAGGTGCTTTTGTCCTGACGCTAAACGGTTTATATTCCTTCTGAAATGCTTGGAGTGAAATCTAGCTTCCAGTGACATTAATGGCAATCTGGCCATTATTTCCATTTCAATTTAATTGATGTCATTTTCTTCTGTTTCCTTCACGACTCTGTAATCTGTGCTCAATATTCAAATGCCGAGACATTTTTAGTGATATTTATTTACTGACAGTATTTAATGTACCAGTGACAGAGCAGCCACCGCTCTTGCAGTACTGGGATGCTGAATAAAAGGCAGCAGCCATCCTGCGAGACTGCAGCGTGCTGTATGTTTACATATGAAAGCAGTTTCAATATGCACTGCATTCTGGAGACCCCATGATGCCTCCCTTCATCACTTGTTAGTCCAACAGCCTTCGTACTTTCCTGGAGCTGCTCCTTATGCATATGCATATCTCCTCATAAAAACGCCACAAGGCTGCTAATCTATTCTCCTTCAAACTCCTCCTTAAAACTCACTTTTTTTTTTTTTTTCTGTGGTGGCTGGAAAATATCTGACAATAGCCCAGCAGCTGGTGCGCTGCTACACTTATGCTGCTGAAGATGATAAATATGCTGCTACCCTGACTTATTTCCCTCTTCACTGCATCCACCTGTTGTTTTCAACTCATGCAAAACGGTTGAGATCTTCAGAGGAGAAACTGTTGGGATTTTTTTTTAATAGTTACATGCCACCCAATAGGACGTGGTTTTCTGAGTAGAGTCTCTCCTTACTAGCACTGTACGTATAATTGCATAAATTTTGTTGAAGTAACTGTGTATTATTTCACAAATGAAACATCCCATATGACTTCCAAACAGCCTGCTAAGTTTGTATCAGTGCCTGCTCTGCCTGCCGCAAAGCTACCAGGAGGCAAAAAAAAAAAGACCAGACTCTTGGGAAGCATGCAGGATTCTGCCTTCATCTATCATAGAATCGTAGAGTTATAGAATACCCTGAGATGGCATGGACCCACAGAGGTCATCCAGTAAAACTCCTGGCTTCACACAGGACTGCAGAAAACCCAACCCTGTGTCTGAGAGCAGTGTCCCAATGCTCCGTGAGCTCCAGCACTCGGGGCCATGCCCACTGCCCTGGGAAGCCCATTCCATGCCCACCACACTCTGGGTGGTTCTAGCAGAACCTTTTCCTAATATGTGGTGGTGTCAGGCCTGGTATCCATTTCAAAGGACTCACGAAGAATTTATTTTAAAGCAGCACCAAGGATTAAGTTATGCACATGGGTAGATGTGGCATTGGTTGTCCCTCTTCTATCAAGGTCTTTTGTTAAAACTGTCAACTTCAGGCCTCTGTCATGCTGTCATATGTCAATCCATATGCACTCTTGTGCTTGAAAATACTAGAAGATTGAAATACCATTTTCACTCATATATTGTCTTGCTAAAATCTGAGATCTTAATTAGAATATTAAAACACAGAACATGTTACACATTTTGGCTAACAGCTGTTATGCCAACTAGTTAAAGTAATCAAGCAATTTGGAAATGAAGTTCGTTTTCAGTTTGAAGTGGACAGTTTTGTAAAAATACTTCTGAAAAGCCAGTTATGAAAGCTGTTTTAAAACTAAAAATGTGGGTGAATTTGCACTTATTCAATCTGGAATTTGAAACTACACAGATCGTGTGACTTTCATGACTAGTCACTGTGGAACAAAATCATCTAAATTTTGTCTCAGAGAGCCATCGGAACAATCAAAGAATAAAAAGATATTTTTTAATCTGAAGGATGAACAATCATGAGAAAACAGCAGTGTTTTATCACAGTAGGATGAAGTAATTAACTGCATAAGTTATAAATTAATTACTCACCTTAAACTGGCACCTACAAATTGATACTACTTTCTGTGTCTTTCAGGCTACCTGTTGTAAACTGGAATGGTCTTTGGGATTTTCTGTTAAGATCTTCTCCAACTCACGCTGCAAAATAAATCCTTCCATTCAGTCTCGTATTTATAGGATCAAGGCTCTTGTGGAGCTCACTCAGACTCTGAAGGCACTGACTTACCAGGAAGATACTCTTTTATGGACCTGATCTAGTGGGCCAGCTACGTTCACCAGTGATTCTGCATGTCAGGAGTGAAATATGGCCACTTTTTCTAGATTTCTTTTGGTGATGATGTGTTGGTGCTGCTGCTGAGGTACATGCTGTCTCCTTGGGCCTCCAACACAGCATCTTTTAGGCATCCTAGTTTTGTCGCTGGAAATCCCACGGACAGTGCTCAGAGTAGAAATAAGTCTTTTGCAGTTGTGGGAAGTGTTTTCTCAGACTTTACCTCTATGACAGGGTTTGAAATAGTCATTCATGGAGGAAAAATCTTATTTTAAGAGTTTCTCTGTGTGGAGTGATGCCCAGCGTTGCACCCAGCCATGCCAGTTACAGGAGGATCTAGCTCTAGATCACAGTGCTGTTCATTCACAGTGCTGTTTGAATGGACATTATCATCCCTCTTTTTTTTTTTTCTTCCCCATTTATATTTTTCCCACTTTATACACCTTAGCTTGCTTTCTACTATCTCCTTAGTTTCTGTTTCCTTCCCTAACCTCATCCTGCTGCTCCACCTTGGCTTGTCTTCACCCCATCTCCATCTTTCTCTCTGCAAAAAAAGGCCAGGTCCCAGCAGCAGTGGCTGTGGCATAACCTGGCAGGGCTCACTGAGACTTGTTCCCCCCTCATCTTTCTGTTGGTGGGGGCTGCTGCTCAGGATGCACATGGATGAGAAAGCTGATCAGCAGAATCTCAGTAAATGAGAGTGGCCTTAAAATGACTTAAGAGGTGTTCAATGCTTTCCTGGGTAATTTGCACTATACCCATGCTTAATAGCCTGCAAAATAAGCAGTGTAACTTGAAGACTAAAAAGTGGACTCGAATGGAGGGACTGAAGTCAACACATTCAAATGCGATGTGTTAATGACTTATCAAAAATAATTTGTAACAGGTCTGTAGGCTAGAGAGAAAAAGAGAAAGACAGGAAGTAGAGATGACTTTTATTGTGTGTGTGCATGCAAATAATTTTCATTGCGACCAGGGAATATATTTTGCTCTAACAGGAACCAAGACAACCACTGCTATTAACAGGAAGTTCTCTGTAAGCACAGAGGCATGAAATAGCTAGTGGTCAGCATAAAAGAAACAACACTAACAAAGTGGAAATGATTATTATCCGCTGTGGGACAATGACCTCTGGGTTCGTGGAGCTTTACGCAAAGTTAAAAAGTGAGCGATGTGCTGGATGGAGCTCACAAAGCCAAGACCAGCCAACCGACAGAAGCCTGGTGGGGGCTGAAAGTAGCAAAAAGCAATTTCTGTGATGGTCGTCTCACTTCTCAGTGTGCATAATTTATCAGTAGGGAGTGGACGCCCATACCGGAAGGTTGTGCCTTAGAAAGAGAACACATTTGGGAAAGGAGCTTGTGGAAGGCTCACCAAAATGGTATCAGTAAGGCTGTTATGCTATGGCAAGCCAACGTGAAGGTTCAGGTCTCTTAGCAGTATTATTAATGGTTACTATTTCTTGAAGGATATGAGATGATAAGACATCTGTATTTCAAAGAATTTGTAATACAATGTCCTATTTTTCAGCTTAGCCAGATACACTACCAGGTCATCCACTTCATTGGAATAATTTTCCTAGGTTTCAATTATACTGGAGGTCAATTCCACAGCTACGCAGTGGCATCAAGTAGCACAACATCACATCAGTTGCAAATGCTTGTCTCTTTAGAAATGCAAGAGAAATTCTGTGGATTTAAATCCAGCAAAACAAAAAGTTATTCAGTTAATCGGAAGCACTTATTTTCAAGAACCCCCTGCTAAAACTGGAAGCATGGAAATCCTACCATGTATTTATATGCAGTTCATATCATCTACTTTGACTTTTTTCTTTTTTTTTCTTTTTTTGAAAAAAAAAAGAAAAAGGGAAAAAAGCAAAACAAAATAATCTTGTGCCAGTAGAAAAAATGTTTTATGTCAGCTGTAGCACACTTAAACACCCTAAATATTTCATCAGACACTGCACTTACTTCAGTGTTTTAAATAAGATTTAATAAATAGATGCATGTTTGGACTTGTACAGATCTACTTTTGTCTGTAGTTGGCAATGCACTGCTGTATATGTTTGACTGTGCAGTTAAGAATTTTAATTACTTACCTGTTCTATATAGACACTCATTCTCTTTTAACTGTTTAATAAAAATAATATTGCAGACACTGTACAAGAAATCTTCCATATACTGTAGATCTGAAATACTTTCCTCACTAGGTCTCCATTTTCAGTATATACCTACACATTCCCCTTGTCACCTACTCCCAGCCTCCAGTCTTGGGAAGTCTCACAGACTTGGTCACAATCTGTGACTTGGTTTTGTGTCCACTTCATGTTGAATGTCTTTGTTGTTAATTACACCAAGATATCTTGAATTTTGTTGTCTGTGAACTCACAAGCAATAGTAGTCTCTTTCTCAGGAAAACTCAGCTGGACCTGGTGATCATTCTTATTACTGTATCCCTCCCTCACCTTTGCTGATGGGCTGCCTTAGAAAAGACATCTTCTTAGAAAAGAAGGAAGGAAGGAAGGAAGGAAGGAA
>PPHD01001282.1:0-44905 GCA_002909625.1 Bambusicola thoracicus
AAAAAAAAAAAAAAAAAAAAACCAGCAAATAAAAATGGCAAGTTCATTTGTCCTTCACTTTGTGACTGGGAGCAGAGCTGACATCGCCGCTGTGGTGAAAGACATCAGTATTTAACTCCTTGAAGAAATTCATATTACCACAGTGTCCTTTTAAATTGCTGTACTTATGTCCGCCACATAAGTTGCTATTAGCAACTATAAAAAAAAAAAAAAAAAAAAAAACTCCTTACATTACTGTCTTGAACACAGCAATGGTTTATTGTAGTTAATTCTTTGGAGTTGCTTTCACCCAGTATTTGAAATAAAATTAAAACATTACCCCTGAAAAACTACTACTGCTTTCAGTGTATAAATCCTGCACTGTAACTGACCCTCCAAGCTATCAGAGCTGACAAGTAATCTCTAAGTCTTATACTAAAAAGTAAAACAAATCTCTGTGAGAATGCTGAGTTGCCACTTACATTTCATCTTCCAGCATATTGCTAAGATCCTTATGTTGAGGTGACTGTGATTTCTCTGAAGCACGGGATGGTTCCTGTTTGCCTTCCAAAATGGAATTCCATCATGTATTGCTCTTCCACATTTGCATCTCCATCAAGATCTGAAATAGTACCACTTAGATGCTATGTATTCTAAGACAAAGCAAACATTTCATCTAGGACAGATCAAACACTAAGACACACTGGCCTAAATACTTAAGTAATGATTCTCTAAGAATAAGAGAGCCCACCTGATGTTTACAACAAAACTTCTAAAATGTCTGCTTTACTCAATAGAAAACCTAACTACCACTGAGATTTGGTAGGCAAAGCCCTCCACTCAGTTAAAAAACATATTACTGAAGTACCAAACAAAACACTTGCTCCTAGAGCAGTTACACATTGTTAACAGAGCAGCAACATGGCACAAATAAAAGAACTTGGGAACACAACCGCAGACCCCCATTTAACATACTCTTCACACAACACTATCAAACAAACAACTTGAAGAAGAAAAGGTGTAATCTGGTAGTGTTTTAGTATTAAGAAGAAAAGGAATAGATACAAAATGTCAAGTCAGGAAGAAGGATGGAGGATCCTGCTTCCCATTCTGCTCAATATTTGGCAGGTTCCCAGTTAGCTCACAGCACTTTCAGTTCTTTTTCTCTATGAGCCGTGGCAAAACCATCTCTCAGGCTAGCAGGGACAGAATCACAGAATCAAGGACAGGTATGGGATCAACCAGTTTCAGTATACAAGCAGCACTGGGGCTCTAAGCACTGAGCATATCTAAAGACACCCACCCAGCCTCACTTGGCTAAACAAGTTAAACAAAAGCTTCAGACAATTGAGTTCTTCCACTGATCTCATTATAAAATACTTACACTTGCTCTCTATCAGTTTATGTCTAAAAACTGAACTTCTCAAGGCTTGCCTTTATGAAGTTCCAAATCTTTTGCCCTGCCCCAGCACAACACAGAATCCAAGATCGAGTAACTGGACTCCAAGATGAGTAACATTCTTCTCAGTACATCAGTCAGCAGAATGCAGCTCTTCAATAAATAACCATGGAAAAGGAACAAGGGAACTGATGAGAAAAAGTTGTTCTGAATGACCAAAATATCGCTGATGGTGGGACTTTCAAGCCTAACTATAAAGTATGAAATCCTACTGAGTGAAATTAAATAAGCACCAAAATTCCTCTCTCATCATCAAGCAATTTTATCCATGCGACTTTCAAAAACCCAAAATTAGATCCCTCCTCAACTTTTACTTATTTTTCTGACAGTACTACAGAATGGCTGTCTAGATTAGTAGGATCCCTCCTACTCCAGTTAATTTTCTTGTCTCAGCCGAAAGGACCCTGGATTTCAGTGCATTTCTTGCTTGCAAGAACTGCTGCGCTCTTCTGGAACAGAAGACCTAGATTCACCTCCATCATTATGTTCATCTTTCTAATGCATTCCAGGTCTCTGGAGACAGCTTGTTCATGATGAAGAGAGACAAATTTAGCTTCTTCTCTATGGAGCATTCTGTTGCCTCTGGTTTCCAAACCCAAATTAAGTAGTTAATGATTTATGCTCACATGGAACACTAGTATCTCTGTGCCACGCTAGCCATCAGGTCACAAGTGGCTCTAAAGAGGCTTTAGACAAACAAATGAATGTTAGGTTGAATGATTCAGCTTACTTCATCTAAACAGATCCAGCAAGTTCATACTGATCATCACAAAACTGCACAGAAAATGGGCAGTCTGAGCTGTAAAGTTAAAGAAAAGAAGCCTCCCCAGAAGCTGCAAAAAAGGCCATTTTAAATTCAAGATTTATCACACTGATACAATCTTCTCCTAATGCATTATCCAAGGTTGCAAGCTTTTAAAGTAGATATTGTTTTTATTAAAGCTTCAGTGATACCATTATAAAACTGCAGGAATATGTTTCTTCCTTTAAAAATAAGTTTCGGCCTCTGGAGTCGTAAGAAACCCCAAGAGCACATCTCTAGATCTGTAACCAGAGGCCAGCTATATTTATGCATGCATGCAAGCATTAGTGATTTTAAAGTAATTTTCTGGGGTAGAGATTATTATTAACTCAGATTATTATTTTTTTTTAAAGTAAGCAATACAGATGTGTATTTTTCATCATCACTGAACATCCTGGGTGTACATGTTGCTCATTCACCAAAGTTTCCCAAGATTTTTCTTTCCTTCTCAGGCCCACCTTTCCTCCTCATATGATTCTATGATCTGATATTCAACATGAATCCTTTTATCATCTTACTATTATACAAAGATAAGCAACATGATCATTTTGGCTAAAAGAGCACCTAGCTAGATCAGGTCCAGGTTCTGTTTTTTTGGGGGAAGTATCTCTAAAGCCCTCAACAAAATCAGGAATCTGTGTTACAAGTAGCTACAGCTCTTTTCAGTACTGCTCCACATTACGTGTTATGACGTTCAGTTTTAGTACTTCCTATGTGTCAGAAAACATGAATTATACTTTACTTTCTGTCTGCTCTCCTATGTGGCACAAATGCAACTTACCTACAGACTATCTAGAGAGCGTTTTCCCCAGAATCTGAATATTTTTAATAATGCTAACTAATCAGGGCATACTTAGCCAAGCAAAATCTTTCTGGACTTCTGTCATGAAACACAACATCCAATTATTCTAAGACAAATCATCCAACTCTTACAAGTTTAGTCTCATTTGAGTGTATGGGAACTATTGAGTCATCACCTGAACCACTGATTGATCACCTGGGGAAAGGACCAGCTCAACCCTGGGAGCACAGGTGAAGGCAGTTCACCTGCTTGTGACCAGAAGGGGTGGAACCTGGCTCCACCTCTCTTAGACCTCGTTTAAGGGCTGCCTGCCACTAGGGGAGGATCTCTGGTTGGAGATCTGTCCCTTGGAAGCTTTCCCCATGACCCTGGATCTTTGGAGATAGGTGAACATTCTTTTCCTGTTTGTCCCTTTTGCCATTTCACTCTTGTATCACCTTTCCACCCCACTAATCTTTCCAGCTGTAACACTGCAAAATCTGTACAGCGTTTTCTGTTCTTAAGAACCCCATCCTTCTCCAGGCACATTCACAGTACTGCGCTGAAGAATACAGAAATGCTCACAAGAGTGACTCATGAGCAATGAGCAGAAGCCCTAGCTAAGATCATTGCAGCACCAAGCTGCAACGCTGACTGCTGTAGAGAGACATCTGAAGAAAGAGACTTGACTTTGAACACAACAGCTGAAATGTAGAAGAGGAATAGCAAAAGACAAGCACACTGCCAACAGCTAAGGCATAGGAGCATGGAATCACTTGTGAGACATCAGGCATCTTTGCAAACTGAGTGTTAGGACTGGGGAAGGAGATCCTTGCCATTATGACACTGTTGAATAAGGAAAGCTATAAGAAAACTCTTGATGTGTTAATTCCTGTTTTTGAGCAATGCAAGTCTTAGCAAAGAACAATACAGTCCTTTCAGACTTCCTTAATCTGATGAAAGTAAACGTGAAGGGCTTACAACATTTCTTAACACAGAGCCGTTAATAGAAGTTTTCCTAGAGACGGTGACTATCGCTATCCATAAGCACTTTGTCAGTACATTTTTAGAAAAATAATTCTGAAGGCATCCAACTAGGAATGCAATAATAACATGGCAAACTAAAGCATTCTAGTAATGGGCAACAGTTGGGTTTACTCTGCAAAATGTAGAGCATTGTTAACATACACAGACAGCCCTAAAAAAAATAACAACAGAAAGCAGCTACAATAAATATTATTTTTAGGGTTAAATTAATTTGCTTTTGCAGACACACAATCATTACTGTAAATGTTTTGGCTTGATCAAGTAGAATAATTAGTTCTCAAAGAAGGGAACATTTATATATAAAAAAAAGTTATTCTTTTGTGTGGTCTAACCTCTGTTTTAGATAAATTGACATAGTAAGTCCTTGAGCAACAGTACTGCTCAGCTGTATTCCCAATCCCACATTGACAACCCAGCAATTCTCTGAATGCAGAGAAGATAAATGGAGTTAATGCCACTAAACAAACATGACATTTTTGTTGTACTGTGATCACAGATGAGTCACTAAGTAAAATGATTAATCACAAATCAATGTTACTAGGCTCATTTAGAGATGATTCTCCCTTTGCAAAGCAGGTAGAAGCTCTAAATTTATAGGCTAATGAGTTTATTCTAGCTGTAGCAGTCTTGTTATTGGTCTTAAGCATCAGAGTCCGCAGGAAATTCGTGCGCAATTAAGCTAAAGTGATGACCTCCTTATACACAGTTTGGCACTTTTTTATCAGATAGTGTCTTGTGCAAATATATAAATGAATTGAAGCATTACATAGAAATTACAGCTAATGCAATACTAAGAAAAACAGACATATTCCAGAATTTTAATACATATGCCAATAAGGTATCTAGACCATAAATTACACTCATTTTATCTGCCTGCAAATGGGTTTATCTGTCCACAAATGGGTTTGTACTGAGATTTTAGACTGCTTCGTTTTCGGTTGGCTAACATTTGTAACTTCTACAAACAGCTTTATGAGTTAGATTGTTTCAGGAGGAAGTACATGGATTTGTTGAGTGACATGTTTATAAGTCATACATATACTGTGAATACTTTCTATTTGGTAAATAAATTCACCTCATTAGCTATTTAACAGGAAAAAAAGAATGTTCTTTCAAGCTTCATAAAGATTTACTGGCACCATGGCACCTTTTTCTTCACCGTGAATTTAATGAAATTAAATACTTGTATGTGCTTGCACATGTATGTATCCGGCTCCTAAACCTGCCAATATAATTGCTTCCAGAGTGATCGCTTCCAGCCTAAAATGGGTAATTTTCCAAGGCAAAAGATCTTAACCAGTCCTACATCCAATAGGCCCTAGAACCCTGTACTGCCAGACAGGGACTATTTCAAGTAGACCTGGTTCAACATCAGATATGATTTAAACAATGTTAAATGAATATGTGACAGTGTGATCAATTAATGATTCCTTTCTGAGAGCAAAGTTGATCGCTGAAGTTGAACACAGGAGACATTATATCTGAAAAGTGATTTAAACTATATCCAACAGTTGTGCAGTCATGAAAGTTAGCCAGCTTTTAAAAGAACTTGATTCAGCTCTTCCTTGGTTCCTAGCATTAAAAAAACAGGACAAGAAAGTGAAACAAAACCCCACGACTAATTGGTTTCTACACTGAATGAAGGAAGCAGGGAATAAATCAACTGCTTTTTAACTACCCAAGAATGGCAACAAATACAAGGAAATGAGAATTACTTAAACAAGTAGAAAGGTTTATAATTAATTAAAAACATCTTTTCAGTAACTCCTAAGCAGTCTTCATGACTGCCATGCTGTACTTGATATTTATTATTTTCAGGAAATGTAGACAGGAACTAGATAACAAGAAATACAAAACCGTTATGTAGATTTTTTTAGGGAGCACGTGTGTCATTGTTGGAGGTCTATAAATACAAATGATCCCCAGGAGTCAGTGTTGGGTCCAGTCTTGTTCATCATCTTCATCAACAACCTGGAGGAAGGGATAGAGTCCACCCTCAGCAAGCTTGCTGATTTTACAAAGCTGGGAGGAGTGGCTGACACACCTGAAGGCTGTGCTGCCATTCATCAAGACCTGGACAGGCTGGAGAGTTGAGCAGAGAGGAACCTGATGAGGTTCAACAAGAGCGAGTGTACAGCCTTGCACCTTGAGAGGAATAGCTGCACACATCAGTACAGGTTAGGGGCTGACCTGCTGGAAAGGAGCTCTGCAGAGAAGGACCTGGGTGTCCTAGTGGACAGTAGATTGGCCATGATCCAGCAGCGTGCCCTGGTGGCCAAGAAGGCCAATGGGACCCTGGGGTGCATTAAAAAGAGCACAGCCAGCAGGGCAAGGGAAGTGATCCTCCCCCTCTCCTCTGCCCTGGTGAGGCCACATCTGGAGCACTGAGTTCAGATCTGGGCTCCTCACTTCAAAATAGACAGGGATCTCCTAGAAAGAGTCCAGTGAGGGCCACAAAGATGATGAAGGGCCTGGAGCATCTTCCGCACAAAGGTTGAGAGACCTGGGGCTGCTCGGCCTGGAGAAGGCTGAGAGGGAGCTCATCACTGTTTATAAATAACTGCACTGTGGGAGTGAGGCCTATGGGAGTGGACTCTTTCCAGTGGCAAGAGTAGAACTAGAGGCAACAGGCAGAAACTGGAACATAGGAAGTTCAATACAAACAAGGAAGAACTTCACCATGACTGACATGGCACTGGAACAGCTATATGATAATTGTGAATCAAAAAGCTTATAATCCACACACTGAACAAAAGTTTGTTTAACTCTTCATTTCATTCAGTGACTAGAACTTGCATTTCCCTTTGCATTTTCTCAATGTCTTCCTAACCCTGTACAGGGCCAATAAAACCTCAAGAATGAAACTGAGATTCCAAGGAGAGGCCTTCACACATTCTCTGCAGTTGTAAAGTGCATTAGTAAGCTTTTTAGCACTAGCAAAAACTGTCAGACAAGTAGAGAAAAAAATAAATGAGAACTTCACTACAGAACAGCTCCAGCTGAAGCGGCACTTTCCTCTGCTCCAAAGGAAGCCCCAAAGCCCTATTCAGAAGGTAAGCTCACACTGAGGGAGGCTGAACGCAAAACACACTGGGAAGTTTAAAGCAGTGGTATGGTATGCAATCGCCTTCCTCCCCAGAGGTCTATTTTCCTGCTCAATGGAAATCTCTTTACAATTAAACTTACTATTAGAAGACACATTCCTCCTACTAAAGTAGAATTACTACAAAATTTAATTCCCCTAATATTTTTTTTTATCTAAACAGGATGTAAAATAACAACAACAAAATCATTTGTTGCAAGCAACACTGGCAGCTGGAGTCTCAAAAACAACTACGACGGCTACAGTGCTCCCTCTAGTGGGAACGAGCGAGTTGTTGTCTTCACAAACACCACATCAAGTTGGCAGTCAAATCCTAGACACATCCATAAATCTTCTTTCTCCCAGATAAACTACCCAGCAATGCAGCAGGTACTTACACCGGAGTAGCACTGGAAGGACTCCACAGCACAGCTAAACTACCACATTTTAGCTTCAGGAAAGCAGTCTGCATTATAAGAGACAAGTTGTCACACAAGTGATGCTGCTGATACAAGCCTGTCCTTAAAGGGGAGCATAAAATGAGACCACAGGTCAGAAACGTGGATTTGAATTTAAATTCCAACTCAACATCAGCAAAACTATTTAGAAGAGATGAGTATTCTGGAAGGGAGTGGAAAAAAAAAGTCTTCTATCTAATAGGACACAGGATATTGAAGCTCACATATAAAGGATCTCAGGGAACCAAATTATAACTTCTGTACTGGTAAAATTTTGGATAAAGTGTATATGAACTGGATATAGTTAAGGCCAGTAGCTAAAGAAAGCTAGACAGCAAGATCATATCCAGTGCTATCTTTTCCTAACAATTTAATAAAGGAAATTTATCAATTGGTTTATTTGGCCAGTGAGGAAATTTTAGTTCAGCATATGCCCAGGTAGTATCGGGCCACCAAGCAGGGCAAGCGAAACTTGTTACACTTGAGAGAAGGATGAATGAAGAATCGTTTAAGTAGCAGTAATGAGAGTTCCACAACACAGTATTTGTGACCACGACCTCACTTGACGGTCAAACCAGAAAATCCATTACTGAGGTAACAGTTGCGTGGGTGAGCAATGAACTGCTGCAACAGGGCTTCGTGGGGAAGTTCAGGAGTCCGCAGCACAGCAGCTCAGTGAGACCACGTGGTTCAGGAAACACAAGCATGTTTCTGTGCAGCTTCTGGGTACCATCCACACAGCAACAAATCCTCGGTGCGAGTGAGCACCACAAAGAGCCAAGGACCTCTGAAGCGTTTCCATTTATTTTGCTGCAAAACACTTTGCATGCTCACTCACCTCTGGGTGAAAGCATCCTATAAGCACAGCTGTTAAATAAAGGCAAAGCATCACAAGAGCAGTACCTTCCACAGTTGTATTCTGCAGTCTCCCGGTCACACGCTCCACAATTACGGGTTTCTGACATTTTGATAAGATTTGCTGTGTTGTGTGGTATTTCCATCCCCACCCACCCTCTCCCATCCCACAATACATACAGAATTAGGCTAGGAAAGTAATGGTGAACTTTAGCTTTCTGAACACTGAGGAGCATCAGCGAACCAGCTACTCTCACCTTTTCACAAGGTGCTTGTTTCCAGGGCGGGGGGGGGGAGAAGAAGAGCAATTTTCATAATACAACACATGAAACTCCAAGGTTGCAGAGGCAGAGAATTTGAAAGGAATTTCAAAGGCAACATAGAACAT
Source organism: Bambusicola thoracicus (assembly GCA_002909625.1). NCBI lineage: Eukaryota > Metazoa > Chordata > Aves > Galliformes > Phasianidae > Bambusicola > Bambusicola thoracicus. Next base: position 8,852 of record PPHD01001282.1, read on the forward strand.
ACAGGTTGGCAAGAGCATCCTCGCTGTAGCCTATTCAAACAATGCTTGTTGCAAAGCCACCACCACGTCCTGCTTGCTGCTGCACAGCCTGGTGAGCATCTCCAGTTTCTGGAATCTCTACCGTACCTGCTTCACTGGAGCAAATGAGAACTGATTTACAACACAGACACATATTCATCACACATATGCCTTTAAGAGCAAAATAGGCTATGAGTTTATAAGAAAGTCTCATTAGGGATTTTAAATATTACAGGACAGGTGATAGCCTGATGACTACAGACAGTGAGGGTGACAGCAGAAGAAAATCCAGTTATTGCTGGCAACAGAAGTGATCAGGTTTCCTACATCAGGCCCACAGCTATATAGCATACAGTATATATTTCAAATCCTCTGGCACAGAAACCAGCAACAAAAGAGACAGTTTTCAATACAAAATCTTGGGTTATATAATTTGTAATTTTTTTTCCCCTAAGAAAGGATTCTGATCAGGTTTTATGGTCAAACTACATTAGATAGGGAGGGACTGGTTGGCCATCTGTCAAAGAAAGAGTTCACATGCTACATTTTACTTCTTTCTCCATGAACAGCGAATATATAAGCCCGATGTATGAATAACCCTGCTCTCAACAAGATATCACATAGTTTAATAACTTTGCTATGTCATCAGTTTTAATTCCAACCTGCATTCCAATATGCACGTGACTATTTTCAAATACAACAAAAACTTGAAGTAAACAGCATCAGTCATCAACATGGCAGTTGGTAAATCCTTCACAACTTCAGGAAAATCTCTATCAACATTGTGGAAAGTAGATACAGAATGTACATAAAACAGTTCTCTATACAAAAGTGCATTTTAGCAATAGAACTAGCAAAGAACCTGAAAAAAAGCCTCAGTTCAAGCAGTACCATTTAAACTATACCATCCACCTCAACCCCCAACTCCAAATAAAAAAACCACCAAAACAACCCAAGAAAAACCTCACTTTCTCCTTGCTTTGGTTATTAACTGTATTCAAGGCTTCAACGTCACTTTTCTTAATTGAAGAATTTATTTATAATTTGGAAATATCTTAAAGTTAGCCAGATGAGAGAGAACGCAAGTATGATTGCATATAATCAGAGTTAATAGTCGAAACAAACAAGCTTTGAATGTTATTAACATTTGCACTTGGTAGATTAATAATTTAACTTTGCAATCCTTAAAGAAAAAATAGCGCGTTGAGGAGGTCCTTTCTGCACCCAAAAACTGCAGGATTCATAAGCTCAAGAATTTTAAGCCCATAAATCTAACATCAGCCATGGAAAACTGGCTTATAAGGATGAACCTCAAGACCCCCGGAACAGTCAGGTTTATTAGTATTTATAGACCAACGCATCAACTGTATTCAAAGCTCAAAGAGTGTTAAGAAAAAAGAAATGGCTTTAGGCGATTCAGCATAGATGAATATAAATAGATGAAAGTAAATATTGCCATTTTGTATGCTTCTATACCATATATGCACTCTGTTGTAAATGCATATGAATAAATTCAAATAGTTGTTTTTTTTTTTTTCGTTTTTCCCCCAAAGAACGATCGTGATCTTCACAGGTTTCAAACCACAGTATGAAAACTAAAAGTTAAACCCAGGAAAGCCTTGTAAACACCTTGATTGCTCTTCTTAGTAAGCACCCCATACTCACCATACGATCTTTTAATCAGCTTCCCACATAAAGAAAAATAGTTCATGTCTTAACAGAGACAAAGGGCGATATTAGATACACACACAGATTAGACAGGTTTGTCAGGCAGCTAGCTTTCTTCCTTATAGTTAAAATTATATTAGAAAAGAATGTTCTCTATTGTTTACAGTCTTATTGCAATCAGACTTTCAGTGCTCCTTCTAAGCCTTTTTAGAGAAAAAGTTACCATGGAAGCAAACCATTAATGTTACACAGCTTAAACAATTACATTTGTATTACAGTGGGTACAAAGCACATAGTTACACAGCTTCAGTACCATGGAGCAATACATCTATTATTTTTTCTTTACTGTGTGTCTCTATTCTGCTTTTAAAGATGACATTTTCCTTCAATGAAGAAAAAGTAGAATTTTGTTGTCGTCGTTGCTTTTTAAACACACCACAAAATAAGTCTGAATTTTAACAATCCATTGTTGTTCTGCACTTATCTGAACCCAGCAAGCTGTAGATAGCCTCCTGCAAAACAAAGCAGCAGCAGCTACGATGGCTTACACTCGAATCAGCAAGATGAGGTTTAACAATTTCAACTGACTAATGCGACAGGAATCCAATACAAATGTTAAGCCTACAGTATTTTGCAGAATCTGAGAAAAACACCTCTCCTCTCATCCCTACTCAAAATTAGGGTGTCATTAGAAACTAAGAAAGATGTAAAAGAAAAAAGTGCGCATAGAAGTATGTGATACAGCCTGAATCCCATAGCTATTCCTAGTGCAATTCTCAGAGACGCCAAGCACTTAGCACAGAGGTAAGCAAGCAGTCACGAATGTTCTGATCAGAGCATTCCTAGCTTTGTATTCATAGGTTAAAATTGCTTCGGAACCACAAGATTACAGAGCTGTAAGTTACATGGCACTGCTGTGAACCTACACTTTTCTGTCCATTTGTCCGAACTGAAGCAACAGAAGTACCCAGCTGGAGCTGATGTACCCCAATGATGTACCCCAGGAACTATTCTCCAATACCGCAGATGAGTAATTAGAACAATTTAATCACTTGGATTAATTTATACTCACTTAAGATCAAGTTGGAAATATTATCTTCTCTCATTTAATAACCTCTGGAAGCTAGCAGACAGGTATCTCATCTAAACAAGGGGGCCCAGCTCTCAACACAGCCTGAGGAATTTAAACTCTGAAGGGCTACTGAAACAGAATAAAATGACACACTTCCAAACTCCACCATCCTGAGGCATTGCATCTTTTTGTACACCACTAAAAGCCTTTTAGTATTGTTTCTACAGAAGGAAGAGAAGTATCAACCAGTTATAGTGCGGTACAAGTGAATACTGACAGGAAACTGTCACTTCTGGTTAGCAGCCAAATGATGGGCAGTACAGAGTAGCTAACATCCAAGTTTAAAATGATATTACATATCTTTCTTTTAATCAATGGCCAAATCTGGCAGCAATGAGATTGATAAAGTCCCCATGTACTAGTCAGATTATGGACCTCACTTATACCTCACTGAAGCCCTTTCAGTAGCTGTTGTTCAGATATTTTACTGGTCTGTTTATTTCAGGGCTATAGGGAATGCCACCTCTAAAATTAACATACTTTAGCTGTCATGGCAAACAAGTGTGAGTAAGACATGCAAAAGGAATGAGTGAGTCGCCCCAAACCTATATAAAGTGGATTGTGCGATTCTGCAGGATTGGGCTACGTGCTGCATTTACAGGCACCTGTGACCACACTGAACTCATTAATTAACGAGAGCAAAATGAAAGCAGTAAAGCATCAGGATTAAAAAAGAAAAAGTAATTAAAAAAAATCACCTTCCTGAACTCAGAGCTAGAAAATACTTTTATAACCCCCTTACGTTTCACACTGCAATTTAGAAGTACCAATTTTATCTCAGGTGCTGGTGGAAAGAATAAACCAGTAGTTCCAAGGTAGGGTCAGAAGTTGCTTTACAAACAGTCACAATGAGGAAACAGGTTAAAACTACTACTTTTACCTCCCTGTCTGTAAATCTGAATTTTAAGAGATACTTCAAAAGCAGGATTCCGAAGCACGTTTGGAACAGTGCAACAACCCACATGGAAGACTCATCCTCAGCTGGGTGGCAAAGGGAGTAAGCACATAATTAGAAAAGACAGAGCTGCGTCTGTGCCTAAGCTCTCTTACCTACAAGATGAATTACTTTAGATACAAATTTAGAAACAAAGGTAAAAAGACACCAAAGCTGTGTGCCTCTTGTTTGCAAATCTGTTCCCAGTAGCATTTTTAACTATTCTAAATAAGTGTCCTAGACAACTTTATTAAAGATTAATGCACTTCTAATGCATAAAGGTATTTCATTGGAATCTCTTTACAGCAATCCTTGGGATGTACTGGTCAACATTTACTACTGATCAGACTAAGACACTGAGCAGCAAAATAATTTTTTAAAGACTAAGTTCGCAAATTGTATCTTTTTTAATTATTATGTTTTTTAACCTACCTGCTTCCTAAATAACTATACAATTAGGCATTATTTATGTATACAGATTTTCCGCTTTAGAAGTCCTGCTTCTTACTTTCTATGTAGTTTGAGGTAATCAGCAACTACTAGAAATGGGATTTATCACAGTATTCTGATTTTGTATGATCCAACAGAAAGACTAAAGAAAGCCTTACAGAAATAAAGTCTGTTTGTTACCCCCCTCTCCCAGGCTAAACTTTCCTAACAGGAAAGAAAGAGATGAAACCAGCCAAGTTTACTAACACAAACTAAGTGAAAACAAAAAAAGCTGGAATATAGAACTGCATACTTAGTGTCATCCAAAAGCATCCCTAGGTAAATGCCTTCCAAGAAAGCAGCATGTTAGCCAAGTTCACTTTTCCGTAACAACTATCTATTCAGCAGCTTTTCAGAAGTCAATTAAGTTTCTGAAGTCTTACTTGCAAAATTAAGTCTCAAAAAGCTGAAGTTACTCAACTCTTAAAACATCTTACAAAAATTATACTTGAGGAAAGACCTGGTTTATACCATTAACATTAATCAAAATTTGGTCAAGAAATACATGTAAACAATTATACATTTAAGGCTTAGAAAGAACACTGATAAATTCACCCCTGTCACATTAAAACATCCACATCTCCTTCATGGTCCTCTTCAGTCACTTTTAAAGAGAGCACTTCTTCATTAAGAAATAATCCGCTCAGTCTTTCCTTACGAGCTTGTCTTTGCTCTTTCAGCTGTCTCTTGCGTAAGGCTTTTTGTTGTAATTTCCGTTGCTTGGAACGTTTCTGTCAAAATACAGAAAACAGACAAAAATGAGATGTTGTTCAGTATGTTAGAAACCACCTTTCCAGTTGCTAAATATGTTAAACGGTATATTGAGGTCTGGTCTGAGAAAACTTAATGAATAAGCCCTCACTGAACTCTCACTCACCTTACCCAAAAGTAATCAGAAGACCTACTCAACATACGTCATGCCGGAAGGAATGGCCAGTACTGAGTTGGCTAAATAACTTCAGCAGATCCACAGTTACTAAACACACTCTTTCAATACAGATGCCCCAGTTAGGATCAGTTAAGCGACAGTAGTAAGATACAAAGCTTAAAACATAGGTATGTAAGTAGAAACTTTTACTTTTGAATCCCGGATTCTTTCTGCAGCACTTGTAGACAAATTGCTATCACTGTGCGCTCGACTCATGTTGGCACTTGAATTTGAAGCGGAGTTAGCAACACTCGAACCACTGCTGCTCGCTGAGCTGACCATGCTGGCGCTGCTGCTGCTGACACTGGCACCACTCACACCACTGGTACTGGCGCAACTGTAGCTACTCCTCTTCCAGTTTTCTCTTGCGGATCGCTGACGAGGTCCATGTTCCTTGATATAGTTTCTCACCTTTGGAAAAGATGCAGCAGAATTACTAAAGCTTGATAAATATTGCACTGAGATACTCCTTTGCATGTAAAAGAAACCAAACTGCCTATCAGTAATGATGAACAAATTCAGCTAGTCTCTCAGAACATATTGCTGTCGCTGCTTAAATCTCAAGCCACCTCACAATCACCAAGAGAACTTAACCAAGTATTAACTTCATCGAAGAAAGAAGAAAAATGAGTAACAAGGCTCTGTTTATCTTCCCTTCTGCTCATTCCCCTCAGTTTTCAAGTTACAGTAATAATGCAAAACAGAAATACCAGTAAAGTTCAACTGAACTAAAATGTTTACTTAAGGTATTAGAACCGTTTATTTTGTTACCTACAAGCAAACAAAAGGAAAAGTAGTACTTCAGGATGATATTTATTTTGAAGCATAAAGTAGTCCAAATCCACCAGAGTAGCGATTGTTTACCCTTTTCAATCTTTTACATTCATCACAATCGCAAATACAGAGCAACGCATAGGAGTTCAACCTGTCAGGATTCTGCATCTTTTCCCAACAACGCATCACAATGTAACAGGCTAAGAAGGCAGTAGCATATACCTACCATACCACCCAGTTACAAAATACAGATTCTAACAAGAATGGCAACATCTGTAAAATATATTGGTTTTTATCTTTTTACATTAACTTTACAGTCTCCTCCTTAAGGAGGGGATTACTTCTTTTCCCTCTATTTTGAATCTTAAACACTAATTTATGTTCAGTTAGCAAATTCATCTCCTCAACCAGTCAATAGTCATGAAATGGAATAAGTTTTGTCATAAGCACTACTGGTTCCACAGCATAACTCGTTACACACACACCAGCATTTCAGAACTGACTGCTAGACTTCTAACAAATATTTAGAATACATGATCAGTCTTTAATGTAAGTTTAATATATATGTTTTTGAATTGGTTTCCTTTTGACAATGTTGTGCACTGGTCTATTTCCTTGTATGTAACAACGATACAAAAGAATGGATCGTGACGCTAAGATTTTGCAAGACACAACAGAGGCTGGAGGGACTGAAAAAACCAAAAAGGCACATATACAAACCTTAACTCACCTGTTTCAGTTTTTCGTCTGTGAGACAGTTTAGTTCAATAATGAATTCACTATCCGTAGGTGATATCTGAGCAGTAGGATCAATAATTTTAATAATGTCAAGTTGCTCTCGAAGGCCCATCTCTGTACTGACTTTGCGACTTAAATATTCAATATATTCAACCTACAACCCAAAGAAAAGCAAGCAAGTTTTGAAGTGTACTAATTCTAACAGAAAAGAAAGAAAAAAAAAAACACAATAAAATGTTTTCAAGTATTACTTCCTATGATCCTTGGCTCACTGAGAATCTGTAAAAACTCAAGGTGAAAGCTTCAGAACACGTTAAACTACCCATTACGGTTGCAAAAGACAAGATTTAATGTCAAGAATCAAATTATACTGAATACAGTTGTGTTTACACCTACAGCAACCACTATGTCTTTTAAGATGTCGCACTGATTAGTTCTTCTGTATCTTACAGTTCTCACGTAGGTAAAAAGTTTAATTTCACCTGTTCATCGTTTGTCATTGCACTCCATGGAAGTTCATCAAGATTCCTATGCTTGTTTTTCTTTTTCGGAAGCAGACATGGAGAGCTGGGAATGCTAGGTATGACATCAGAAAGTACATCGCTCCCACTTGTAATGTCACTGCCAGGCAGCTTGTAATATGCAAGAGAAAGAGCAAAACCTCAGAATACAGCAGACACATTTAAAATCATTCCAACACAATTAACAATTCGAAACAGAGTCAAATTAGCAAACCATCATTTATCTGTATGCTCTAACAACTACCTAATAATGACTAAAAAACCTACAGTACTTGCTTTAACCTCTCAAAGCAAGCACAGTGAACTCAAATCACACAACTCTCAACATAGATCTCTTTTTTTAAAAAAATTACATTTAAATAAAGAACAGAATGATGTGGCACTTCAGTATTTCCCTTTTCCATCACTGTAAATTGCCCATTACATTCCACAGTCAAACCTCATATTCTTACTTTAGGAAAGATCGCTTCAGAGTAGGTCTGTAATTTATACCGCATCCCATAATTACATGATACAGTTGAGTTAAAATTGTTGTCATTTTCCTGGAAGCAACTGCAAAACTTGAGCTAACTTCATATGTACAACTGACATACAATTTCTGAATGCTTTTCCAGTTAAAGTGTGACAGCTGGATTACTCATATTCAGATTCTGCCAGACAACACTGTACAAAGCTACAAAAGTCTTTCAAAAATGGTACAAGTTGAATCAATCACGTCTCTGAAAAAATGCTTGTTAAAAAAAGCTAGTTACTGATCAAACATGCTGTCAGCTAACTAAGATATGAGAAAGTCCTTCTTTTCAAAACAAGTCCCCAGTTTATCAGGCAACTAAAATTTCACAACTTGGCAGAACACTGAATCATTGGGATCCAACCAAAATTGCTCCTACAGGCTGCGCTACACACTCATAGCAGACTAAAACAGTATGAAATTCAGAGCAAATTTCAGTCCATATTATCTTATGCTTATCTGAATCCTTCAGAACAGAATTTTTACTTTCTGAAAAGCTGTACTCTCAGTCTCTATGCTGCATTTACACGATGCTTTGTGTAAGCTTTATGACAAGACGTTAAAGTATTCTTCAGTGTATTTTGATGCACAATATTTCCCATTTCAAAGTTTTGTGCACATTAAAAGTTGATTTAAGTCTACAAAATAAAAAGATTTAAGTGCTGGAGTATTGCACCCAGGCCTAAGGCCCCCAAGCACAACAAGCACCTGGAACACAACCTCAAAAGGGTCTCACGGATGCTCAGAGGGTTGGAACGCCTCTCATGTGAAAACAGGCTGAGGGAGTTGGGCTTGGTTTGCTTGGAGAAGAGAAGACTCTGGGGAGACCTCACTGCAGACTTGCAGTGCTTGAGAAGAGCTTATAAACAGGAGAGAGACTGTGATAGTGATAGGACAAGGGAAAAATGGCTTTAAATCAAAAGAGGGGGAGATTTAGGTTAGATAACGGGGGGAAATTTTTTACTCAGAGGCTGGCGAGGCACTGGTACTGCTGCCCAGAGAAGCTGTGGATGCCCCATCCCTGTAGGTGCTCAAGGCTGGGCTGAATGAGGCCCTGAGCAGTTTGAGCTGGTGGGGACAGGGGGCAACCTGCAGATGGAAAGAAGTTGGATCTGTGTGGGCTTTAAGGTCCCTTCCTGCCCAAGCCACTCTGTGATCATATGATATCATTAAAAGACTGATAAACAAAATAGTAAGACCAAAGATACCCGAACTAGACCACATCATATACAGACTAGAAAAAAAGCAGTTCACAGTCTTTCACATCCAGGGGAGACAAAGTGAGCTCCTACATTTAACAGGCACCAAAGAAATGGAAATAGGCTATAGCAAGACTTCTACACTTGATCAAGCTGCCAGCTCCATTTCCACAGAAGACTCAAGATGGGCAAATCGCTGAAAACAAAGATCTGGTTATACAACATCTGCAGGGCAGATCCTCAAGACATAACTTGTAGCTGTGAGGTTATGTCCTCTGTGTTGGTCACAAAGAAACCATAATATGTAACCTCTTTCATCTCTGAGGAGCCAACTTTCAGGCTCTCCTCCAGACTAAGTATTCTGGAATGAAATAGAACAAAACGTTCTCCTTATCACCGAAGATTCAGATATCTGCTCTTAGTTTTCAGCAGTTATCAAGGAAAGAAAAACATGGAGGATTTCTCACTGAAAGCTAAATCCAGCACTTAATAACCTATATAGAATTTTACATCTACAGAGGAACATTTACAGTTTACCTGCCATTCAAACTCGCTGTCGGACCAATCCCAGTATGTGCTGATAGAGGAAGAGACATCACTGCAGACACTGCCTTCAGGGAACAAATCAAAAGAGGTGAACTCCTGGTCGTCCAACAGAGAATAGCAGTCATCTTGGTCACCAACTGAAACCGAAGAGAACAGCTCCTCACTGCACTCTGAGCTGGCTACACTAGTCCCACAAGAAGTCAAGTTCCATCTGTAAAACAGGACAAAACAAACAGAAAGTAGCAACTATATTGGCATCATCTGTCCTGAAAAGCATTTAGTTCTCCTAGGGCTCAAAATATTATCACCACTTTGCTTGTCAGTAACAAGACTACACTCATATTGAAATGCACTTTAATTATTTAAATGGAAGTAATCTATTTTTAAACTATTTTAAAAGGTCCATAAACAACACAAAAACAGCAAGGCCAAAATCCAAAGATATTTGTATCTTTATTGTAAAGCGTTAACACTTTCCATCTCAGAGTGATGAATCCCAGTGTGTACATTTTTTGCCTTATTTTTAAACTTCTAATATTCTAAAGATAAAGTTTCCTATAACTATCACAAAAACTGAAGTAAGAAAAACTAAGGAGGAAATCAATTAACCTTTTGGAAAGTGCAAAACTCACTAATCTACATCCCAAATTAGAGTCAAGAAGTAATTCTAGGATGACGATCCCATACAAAACTAATATTTAACTGGGAAATGCAACACAGATATACCTGAGGTTTCATTATTCACTGTTTTCAACTCTGAATGGCAAAAACAGACACGTCCAATGAACTTGTTGTTACAATTAAGTGCAAGATGGAAACCTGACGTACGAAGATGCTGCTACGCCAATTCTAAACATCTTTTCCCTCATAATTCCTTTCAAAAGGGAGTTAATGTTGTTGCTGAAGTACAGCAACTGAAGACTCAGATTTCACAGATGTATTTTCTGGGAGCAAGCCAGAATTTAACAAGCTCACGAAACCAGCCTCCATATCTGGATTTATATTACATATTGGTAAAAACTAGGTCGAGACAACTATGAGTCAGCACAGCACTGCAGTACAGCCAAAACTATTTGCAAAAGCTTTCCAAATTCACCATACAAACAGACACAATAAATTCTCATTTCATCAGTATATGCACTTCAATCTGGCTAACGAGAGAAACATTTTCTTATCCAGCTGCAAAAGCTGAGCAGTGCCATAATGCAGACAGGCTGCTCCCCACCATCATTATTTAAGCTGCATACCTGTCTGGCTGTTTGTAGTGGACTCACTTCCACATCTATTTGGTAAGCATGAATTCATCCAACATTGAAGGCATTCCACAAACTTCCCTTTTAGAAGATTCATGAGATCCTACTCTCCCTTTCTGTAACCCTTATCCATGTGCTATGTCATACTGGTACAGACTTTTGCAGGCAGGGTAATCAAACAGTATATAACGGAATAGGAGAGAAGTGATAACAACATAATTCTGAACATCACAACAATTTCAAACACTGAGGCAAGGAGGGAGAGCAGACAGTTTCTAGACCTATCAGAACATGGGGTGAGGTATAGGGACTCCACCACCAACCAACCACGCGTAGGCACCCCAGGTACGCAATAGCATCGCTGCAGGTATAGGCAGTCACCCCACGCACAGGGAGCCTGCTATACTTACTGGGATAAACTAGGTGAGAAAGAAGGGGCTACCGCTTTACAATTGCTTGTGACTTTAAAAGATGGAAAGCTCTTGGGAGCAACAGTTTAACCAGTGCAAGGCTAGGCATGCCCTCACCCAACACAATGCAGTACTGACTCAAAATGCCTTTCATACCTGGGTTTGTAAAATGAGCAAAGACTGAAGAAAACACTCAGGAAGCACAGGCCCACAAAAAGAGAAACACAAAACATGATATCCCCCAAGCTAGCACTTAGATCACAAATACCAAGCATCTTACCATTCCTGTCACTATTAGGTCTTAGGATAAAAACACTATATCATGACAACTATTTGATCAATGTTCCTCACACTGAATTGTTTAAGAACCAATAATTAAGAACCTGCCCTCCTGAAGAACACTTTTGATGTGTTATTTCACACTTCACATCATCACTTCACACAAATTCAGTTGAGAGATTGTCTATTCATTATGCTGTAGTAGGAACACTAACAACCAGCAGAAGCACTTTTGTAACACTGGAAAGGAAACTAAAACTACCCCACACCTGCCAAAACTGAGGTCTCACAAACAATCCTCATAAAAGTTACTGCTGTACTGAAATTTAGTTCTACACAAACACAGATGCAAAATTAGCTTCTTAGACAAGCAGGGTTGTTTGGTTTTTATTTTTCAAGTACAACTGGCATTTCTGTAGATGCATTAGCAGCTTTAGAATAGGCCACCTCTACAAATCACAGACCGGAGGATTTGCCCTTAATTAGCAGCATAGGATGGGAATGCTGCAGACACGGAGCTCCTGACTCACTCGCAACCTCTGCGGGCTTGCCGCTGTCCATGCCTCTGCTGATTTTAATTACAACAACCACAGCTCTCCCCAGGTGCCCGTTCACAGAGCTCAGAACAGCGTTTAAAAAAATAATTCGGGAAGAACCCATGCGCCTCAAAGCCCAGCAGAGCCCACACCGGTTACCGCCCAGAGACCAGAGCTGCTCGGCCCTCACCCAGTGCCGCACAGAACGGGGCCGCCCGCGGCACGGCCTCAGTCTCCAGGGCGGCACCTCTCGCCCCCCCTCCCCGCCCCACCGACCTATTGGAGTGGAAGCGGTGCAGCGGGTCGGTGCGGTGGCAGGACGAGAGCTGGCAACCAAAGTCGCTGACATCCAGACACCCCTCCTCGCTCAGGCTCCCGCCCCGTGGCGGGTGCTGGTGCGAGAGAAGCGGGCACGGCTCGTCGGGGGCCAGGAACTTCTCGTACAGCTCTTCGGTCATGGCGGCGGCGGGCAGACGGGCGCCTCACGCACACACAGGCCGAGCCGCAGGCGCCGCCATGAGCGGCCGCTGGCAGGAAGTGCCAGGGCGCCGGCCCGGCGGCCTTCTTCCGCCGCGCCGCCGCAGCACAGCGCCCCCTGCCGTGCCGGAGGCCGAGCGGCGGCCCACGCGTTGGGGCGTGCCGGGGCGCCGGGAGGGGCCGCGCTGCCATGGCGGCGGTGGCGGTGGGCAAGGCGGCGGGAGCGGCCTACGGGCACGGCGAAAGCAGCGGTGGCAGCGGAGGCTTCCTGGGGCCGCGGGTGCCGGCCGAGGTAGAGGCGATGGCCCGCGGCCTGCAGGAAGTAGGCAAGGAGACCTTCCGCCGCCTGCTGAAAGGTACGGCCCAGTGCGGCTCGTCCGGCAGCCGGAACCCGCCCTTGGGGCTTCTCACGAAGTGGAAGGGGTTCCGTGTGGCGGCCGGTACCGCAGGGAGCCGCGGGGGTGGCGGGAAGCAGCGCTTTGCCCTCCTCTGCGCTGGGCTGTGGCGCTCGGCCGTGCCCCGATGCCTTTCCCTGCGTTTCGGTGCCATGTATTCCACAGTTCTCTGTATTCCACGAGAATCGCCTGTAGCAGTGGGTGCCCCCCCGCTTATCGTCCCTCGGCTGCAGCCCAGGGCGAGGGCAGCGGAGCTGCACGGAGGCCGCGGGCCCCAGGGAGGTGGTCGTCGTGTGCCACAGAGGTCGCAACCCTCGCAGGAAGGTGTTGGTTGCGGCACTGAGGCTGTAGGGCTGAATGTGCACCGCATGGCTGTTGCAGGGCTTCTCTCTGCAGGAAAAGTGAGATTTACTCAAGGCACCTGCACTGTCAAAACTGGCATGCCTTTGTACCTGTTCAGTTGAGCAAGTTTTTGTGTGCTAAATGATGGCAGAACAACCTGAAGGGACAAGCTGATCAGAATATGTTTGTGGCTTTCTGAGGTGAGATCACACACAATCAAAATCGCAGAGCCATAGGGGATAGCAGGGACCTCAGGGCCTCCCTGAGGCCAAGCCCCCAGTGCAGTTCCCTACAGCAGTGGCACAGCAACACATCCAGGCAGCTTTGAGTATCTCCAGAGAAGGAGATCCCCCCCCCGCCCCTTCCCCCCATACCCCTCTGGGCAGTTGTGCCTGGGCTGTACCACACTCAAAGTAAAAAGGGTTTTCCTCATGGTCACATGGAACTTCCTGTGTTCCAGTTTCGCCTGTTACCCCTTGTTCTGTTGCTTCACGTTACTGAGAAAAGCCCAGCCCCATCAACTTGACTCCTGCATTTTTTATGTGTTTATGATGTTTATAAACAGCAAGGGGATCTCCTCACAGTCTCCTCCAGGCTGAACTTGAGGCTCGCAGCCTTTCCCCATAAGGAAGATGCTCCAGGCCCCTTATTGCCTATATTTGTCGCCTTTCACTGGACTGTCTCTAGAAGTTCTCTTTTTGCACTGAGGAGCCCAGAGTGGGACACAGTGCTGCAGATGTGGCCTCACCACAGCACAGCAGAGGGGGAGGATCACATCCCTTGGCCTGCTGGCCACACTCTTTGTAGTGCACCGCAGGGTCCCCATTGGCCTTCTTTTGGCCACGAGGGCATGCTGCTGGCACCTGACCAATCTGTTTTCCACCAGAAACCGCAAGTCCTCAGAGCTCCTTTCCAGCAGGTCAGCCCCTAACCTATGCTGGTAGGGCTCTGACCCTGCTGTGCTCGTCCTTTCTACTAATTGCCTCTCGGGCTTTTTCCTCGTTTTAGTCAATAGGAACTCAAAGCATCTGGTAGCTGGCATGTTTTGTTTAAGTCTCTAAAAGTGTTATTGCATATTGTCAGTAATGGAACAGTGTAGCCAGGATTTCCTTATGGCAACTGAACACGATAAAGCTACATATAGGAGTATTGGGAACTAAAGTTTCTGCAGACGTGGAACTGTATTTGCTGCCTAGTGCCGGGACAATGGAGAGCGAAAACTTCTATCAGTGCCCCGAAGCCTGACCATCCCTCAAAACGCTGTGAGGGATGACTCAAATTGTCAGCCACGTTTTGGTGTGCCATACCTGCTTGCTACCCTAGGGGGAGCAAACAGTCCTTCGGATCTCAGGGTAGGGCAAGTAAACAGTGCCGTATTGGGTCATTACAGTGCCCGTGTCCGCCGCCGGCTCCTGTAGGGCTGGCAGAGGTATCCACGCGTCTTCTGTTCTTAATGGTCTGTGATTAACAGCTTGCAGAACGCTGCAGGTCTTTGAAGACGTGCTGGATTTCAACAGGCTATGTCGAAATTGCTTCACCAAGTTGTCTTTTTGAGGCTGTTGCTGTCAATTTATCACTAAATAATAATTAATTAAAAAATCAGGTGGTGCGTCATGTGTGCTCGGTTAGTTAAAGACATAAAAACTGTGTACGCCATTATCTCAGGGTTATCAAGTGTTGTAGGCTCTGCTAAAATAGAAGTTTGTGACCGTATGTGTCATCATCTACTGGGAGCAATTGGTTTAGCAGAGGGACTTCTTTGGGATGTTTTGGATTGTTCTCCCTCCATTTGACTGTTAGAAATGCTGGATCAGCTGATATTTCTGAGTTCCTTGAACTATTCTGAGTAAAAAAAAGTCTTGTATTCTAGGGCAAATTGAGTTGCTTTTGAAAGAAGACATGGATTTTAACCAGTTGTTAAGATTGCTCTCTAGGAAGAAGACATTGTCATAAAAGCTGTCTAGACAAATTGGAGCTGTATTTAAATAGGTGAGTAGTAGTCAGCAACCTGGTCCTGCTCTGCACACAGTGTAGTAAAGAGGCCTCAGTGCTGATATGCATTTGGCTTTTTCAGTAAATTGGATCTTCTTCCTCTTCTGAAAGGAAGTTTCTTTGTCTTAGAGCAAAGCCTTTTTCAGACAACGTGGGAAGCTTGGCACTAGCTCCTTGACCCATCCTAGCTAATCCGTGTGAAATGTGCACTGTGATGGCACTAGGCAAACTAAGTCAGCCACGTGAGCAGTTTAGGGCTCATCACTGAATTTGACATGCCACACCAGTTAGTAGTATGTAATATTGCTACGTGGGTTAACATTTCCCTCAAAGCTTGCATTGTGCAGACTACAAGACTTGAAGGTTTAGTTTTGCCTCCTTGCTCTTTACTTGTTAGGCTCTACTGTTACTGAAAGATAAATTATGTGGAAAGCTGGAAAACAATGTTGAATTGTCTACTCTCTCAGTGCTTTCAAACCTGTGTAAAAGAACTGTAATTAAGCTGTTAGCAGACTTCCAATGTGAACAATTTTAATGATAGAAGCTCAAGTCAGACTTGAACACATCAGCAATGAATTTTTATTAATCTTTAATCCATTATCCCACTGGAACATATTCCACAGTTAAAACGTCTTCGGTTTCAAAATGCAAAAGCTTAATATGTTGAAGTTATCTTCATGAAGTGACTGACCTGTAGTGGAGGATGATCACATAGATGTCTTTACAGTGACTTGAAATGATAGTTTCATATCTGGAAAAATGTCAGCAAGTGAAATCCGTGGGTATAGGAGACGTTCACTATCTCCAGGTCTTCCACTTTCTAAAGGGATCTTGCATTGCTTTCATATTCACAGTCACCATGAATGCATTGGAAGGAAAAGACTGCAAAGAATCTGTCAAGCTGATTGCAGAAAGCACCGATCTCTCCGAAGAGCAGCTTGCTTTCCTCATTTCTGGCATGTATACCCTTCTCCGAGAAGCACTGAGACTCCCCTTATCGACTTTCAAACAAGAGGTGAGTTGTGGGAGGACCCCGGAGCCTTAATCAGTTACAGCTGTGCCACGTGAGTTACCATCTAAATGCTGTTTGCCAGAGTGAGGAGCTCCACATGAAAATGTTGCTCCAAGTTAGAGTAGTTAGAAGAAACTGTTAGAAACATAGAGGGTTTTTTTGGCTGTATAGACTTATATACGTATAGTGAACTTTTCAGAAGAGTATTAATTAAATCTATGGGAAAGAGATTACTGCATCTTCTTCTGCTTCAGCATCTTGTTTACTATGCACATTTATTAACTCCTGAAGAAACCTTTGCGAAGTGTTATTTCATTGGCATCAACTCTCTTTCTTACCCTGTGTGTTCACATATACTGTGCATTTTGTTTACCCTTACAGACAAACAAATACAAGAAATTTTGTCTTCATAGCTCTACTGTAAGGGAAGGAAGGAGTTTTGGTCAGAACAATATAGTGGGAACTGGGAGAAAGTGCTATTTCTGTTTATGCTATAGATGTTCTCTGTGAATGAGTATGCACCTGCCATGGTCCTGACTCATGGCTGGGTTTTTTTATGTTATATTACCTTACACTTTTCTGATTTTATGTGAGTGAACCTCTTCTGAGCTTCTGACGCCTCTCTCTAGTTAACAGACTGTGTCCTTATTCACCCAGGCATATTGGAAAAACACATATTGAAGGAAACAGTGAGACAGTGTCCATCTTTTGCCACTGCCTTTGCGTTGTCATAGTTTAAACAAGTTACTGCAAAGCATATGTGAGAATGAGGTCGTGTAATTACTCTAAAGACAGATAGTGTTGTGAATAGCCACATGAAAGAAATGGCCAGGATGCAGCTTTCGAAACATCAAGTCTTCTGAGAGATTTAGGCCTTTAAAATTAACTTCTCACTAATTAATTGAATGCTTCTGGAAATTCTTTCCAATGAGTAATCTGTCATTTCAAAATTACTGGCACTTGAGACTAAAACTTCCAGATGAGAAATAGAGAGCAAATAGCTACTGTTAATTCACTTGGTAAGAAATAATCTTTCATGACTGTGTCCTGTAAAATTTCACCTTCTTTGTCTTTCTAGGTTTTTAAGGAAGACCTGAAGGAGCTCAGGTATGCCTGTTAATGCCTGTTGGTTTTTTTCTCCATCTGTTTGTTTTTCTTAACTTTTATGTAACTGTCTTCCCAAGTCAACTTTTTTACACAGCAAAGTTGGTATAGAAATTACTTGTAAATAACACATAATGCATCTGTTGCCAAATGTCATACAAAGCCAGAGGAAAAAAACAGGTGTTGTGTAAGACTTGATTTGGCACTGAGCATGAGCAGTAAATTTTGCATGCTGAGGAGATTGGTCTAATTTAGTCTGTAATGTAGGTTATGCAAATGTGAGTGACCTTCTCTTTGCCATCCCCACCTTGCCCTGCAATATTTTTTAACATGTTTGGGAAGATAGTGATAACATTTCAGAAGCTAAGAAACCGCCCTACTTTTTTTCTCCTTTGAAAGGCCAGTGATATAACACTCAAGAAATCCTACCACCTTGTTCAGCTATGATCTCTTCTGCCAGTTACCCAGCAAAACATAACATTTGTTACATCACTCTGTTCAGGCTATCTGTGAATAGAAGTTTATATTCCAGAAGCCGGATGTGAGATAGTAATGATCTTTATAGGTTTTTCCTATTTCCATAGTTGGTTGTAACAAGAGAATAACAGCAGCTGATGCTTTCACCTCTAGAGAAACTTCTGCACCAAGGTTCAAACATTTTAAAATACTAATTTCCTACATTTCTTTGCATTGCTTTGCATTGATTGCTATCTAGGAAATAGGGATTTCTACTTTCTTCTTTTCTCATCCTTATTTATCCATTAACCTGCAGGTTGCCTTCTTCCTCAGAGCAGTCATAAGCATAAGTTTTTTTTATGAGCAACTTCAGGTAGCTCAAATTTAGATGGTTGCAGATGGTGAGTTGTAATCGAGGCCATGTTGAACGGTGTCTTGTTTGTTGATTTTGTCTGAAGCAGAGAGCTGGAGTTTGGCTTTCCTTTTGTCTTGTGAGCTAAAAGGCAAGCTGCTTCATCCAGCACATCACAGAGTTCACACCCAGGTTAAAGTCAGTCAGTAGGAAACTGATGAAATTCTTTTGGTCCAATGGGAGTTGGTGTTTTTTTCAGGTGCGCACAGAACGTGTTCAGTGTGATTATGGAATAATGAAGAGCTCCAAAAGCTCTGTGGCAGTTTTCTGGGGATAGGTGAATATTCCTCTATTGAACAGTGGAAGAAGTGGGTATACAGGAGTGTCAGAAGTCACTGGCTGGGCTGGCTGTGTATCCTGTATCCAGAAATAAAGATTCCTGTCCTTATCATCTGACCATGCATTAATGCCTTACACTTTTGTACTTGTTTTTCGAACTTTATGGATTATGCATGGAAATATCATTCAGACTGAAAAGTCTTTCTGTCTTTTTTTCTCTCTGTGGTATTTTGTTAAATCTTTTGTTTTTTGTTGTTCTGGTTAACCCAGCTGATACAGCAGTGGTAGTTCAGGTATCTGCAGTTGTGCTGCTTGCAGTCATGTTTTATGTGCTGCTCATTGCGGCTTATATGCTCCCATGATTGTTGGAGGTTATTTGGACTCCGACAGTCTTTTTTTTCTCTTGAGTGGTTCTCCTCACCTTGTGGCTGAGCTTGCAGAAGAGTAAACAGCTCATTCTACTCTCAAGTTATGACACTTAGTAAATGCTACAACCTTCAGCACTTTTGATTCTTCTGGGAAATGTCATTTTCTATGTTTCCCAATACAGCTGGGCCTGAATGTGCAATGTTTGCATCTACTAATTACATTCAGACATTCATCCTCATGCTATGAGTCCTGCAGGTCATCCTGTGATCATATGCACGAAAAACACATGTAATTAACTGAGAAGCAGTATCTTAGCGTTATTGGCATCCAGTGTTTGGGCAGATATTTTGCATTTTAAGGCAAAAAAATGCTTATTTCTTATTTTAATTTTCTTTGCAAATGCAAAAGAGAATTGAGATCTGAGCTGGGTTAACTGTTTTCATTTCTCATGCATTCTAGTTTGTTCTTTTCAGTGAAGCTGAGAATTAGCCTGTCTAATTCCATCCATAAAGTCTTGTAGTTCTCAATTTCCTGGTGATGCAGCTGGTATTGGCTTCTAGTTTCATTGGAAAGCAAGAGGCTGGGAAACATGCCCACTTGTGGTGGATTAGATCGGTACTACTGGTTTCATAGGGTTGCCATCCCATAGCCCATATTTTTTTGTCCTGACTGACTCAACCTTTGAGAATGAAATCATATTAAATTTTGGATGTTATTTTTTTCCTTCCTTTAATAACTTTGTGGCTCAGGACAATAACATGGGGTTGAGACATCCTTACGGTAGATCTTCTCAGAATGTTCCTTTGAGTACTGATTACCACCTGTAGCTCAGGCCTGAGCTGCGCTATGTTCTGTGTCTAAACTGCTTAGTATGTGATAAGCTGCTTGAGTTGGGAACAGAATTTTCAGCAAAATCATTAACTGCAGGGCAAAAATAACGCAAGCATAAAGGTAGCATTAATGCTTCTACTTTAGTAACTTGCAGTCTTACAGTCAAACAAGTATCGTGATAGTTATCATAGTAATTGTGTTATAACCCTCTGTCTTCAGCTTTTCTGCTACATTCAGAGGCTATTTGGTGGATTAAGTGATGTGCTTGTACGGGTAGTATAGGTAATGCTTGCAGAAACTCATCTCTTTGGAGAGACACATGTACCTGAAAAATCAGTCTAGTCTCCCCTCCTCAGTTCCTGGTTTGCCTCAGTTGACTGGCTTACTGGTATGAATTCAATTCTATCCAAGTACTATTTAAAAACCTGTTTAAACCCCACTTTTTCTTAAAAGGGTTCAAACTCAAATAACTGCCATTTCATTTTCCCACTGTGTGAGTTGATGAGTTGTTTTTTTTTTTCCCCACAGTACAAGCCCTTTAGGACAGATAACTTCTTTGTTTGCTTTGATTGTCTCTGATAGACTGCTGTGTATCTCAAGGCGGTGGTGAATAATGTCTCAGGGCACTGATTCATACTCAGTGTTGTGAGTGTGGCAGCTGAAGCAGTTACTTCTTCCACTTGTCCAGCATGCCTCTCTGTAGGAGGTTACTGTCTGTGTGCAAAGGCAGCTGAATAGATAATATTTGCTCTGCAGTCTTTGCAGCTCACAGCCTGATATATTGAACTTGAAATCAACAGCAGCTTATTTGTAAAGCAGCAGTAGCATCAGAGAAATGGAAAAGTAGTGGAGTGCAAAAGGAGTGAGTTAGCCTGTTCAGCTTGTTTTAATGATCTCATCAAATTTATCCTTGTCCTCCCCACGTTAGATATGTTCCTCTTTGTAAGTACTCTTAGCTACAAGGGCTTCTGTGTTTGCTTTCAAGGGAGCGAGTCATTTCTGTCTTTTCATGGCACTTTTAAGGTGAAAATGAAATGAAACGTATAGGTTTGCGATGTTTATAAGCGTGTGTTGTCCATCTGCCTTCTGCGCTTGTCGGAGCCATCAGTAAAACTTCTTTACTGAGAGAAATTAGGTAAATACAGGGTTCTTCTGAAACTCACTGTTGCCATTTTAGGTAGCACAGGAAGTTGTAGCACAGCTTTTAGGGTTCTTGTAAAAACAGCCTGTCCTCCTGAGAGTATAGACTGAGTCAATACTGAAGTGCTTACATAAGAGATGATGGCAATTTTAAGCAATGCAAAATGGAAAATGTTGATACTATTTTTGTGTTCTGCAATAGGTTTTTGCAGCTGAGCCCATATATTTGTGGTTACAAAACACTTGTCTATTTTCTGTTGCTCTTTTCTTTAAGGATACCAGAAGATTTCATCACGGACTTTTCCAGTATTGTCTTTGGTAACAGGTCAGTATTTTTGTGTATCATGCATTATGCAACCCTGCAGATATATATATTCCAGGCCTGTTGAAGAAACAGCAAAATTCTCTAAACTCATGAGAGGAAGATTTGTCCCATTATTTGGATTCAGTATAAATATCTATCATTCATGGGTTTGTATGCAGTAAGTAGCTTTCATGCCATTTTTCCTTTTTTTTTTCTATGATCATCACCAGTTTTTATAACGTTCTGTATCCTCTGTAAAATGCATCCTTACCTACAGATGAAGAGTAAATTGCAGAATTAAGTGTTCTTATCATCATTGCAAGTTAGAGCAAAAGGGAAAGGCTTGCTTTGTTGAGAAACAAGCTATGAGCGTCCTTCTGCATGCTGTGATTTGTAGAAACTTTCTCAGACAGTTTTAGACATTTAATCATGTCTTAATGTACAGCTGAATTCAGACTGAGTGACTTGATGATATATATGAGATATCATCTGCTCTGCTAGCTGTTACTCATTCACCAAGCAATATACCTCCTTACCTTCAGACTGTGCACCAGTCAGAAACTTCTTGAAAAGGCTCTCTGCTTTTCCTTAGAGGGATTCTCTTTTTTCCATATGTTCTTTACCCAATTATATTTCTCTTCCTCTGTATGTTGAAATTGCTTGAACTTCTTGCATATGTAGAGCTTTCCTCCTTGAGAGGTAAGGTCACTCAGCACATGACATCACCAACCTAGAGCTGTTTCAGATATACTGACATTCATCGTTGTGGTACCTCACTTCCCCTCACAAGGGTCTGAGTGCTGCTACCAACATTTAAAATATTTTTAATTTCCTTGTTTAAAATCTTGATTTAAAATGAGATGGTTCCTGGGGTAAAAAAGTAAATTCAGCCTTCTCATATTTTCATTGTTCTTCTGTTTGAATTATAGGTGTGAAAGAATGCAAAATTCATGGTTGCAAAGTGGAGATATTGTTTACAGTGGAGAAGAAATTAAATATAGATGTCATTTGAAGCATGCATGATTGTCTGTTTTCTACTGTGAAATCATGATGCTAGAAAATGTAGCTTTTTCTCATTTCAGAAGCTGTGATTATCCACTGTAATCTTGCTCTGTGTTTTGAGATCAGAGAAGAGCACCTCGGATTTGATTTCTAGGCAGATCTGCTTTTATAATCTTAAGTGTAGTAGTGAATCATGCATATGCTTATTGAATTGCAAGTATATATGACTGTGATGATAAGAGAAGTATTAAGCAATAGCATCTGATCAAAAATTCAGTATGAGCCAGATAACCCAGAAAAATCAATTTCAGAGTTTTTAATACTTTTTCTGGCATCTTATCCTATTTTTGACATTTTGTTCATTAAACAACAACTCTGAAGTGCTGGAAATTTAACATTCTTATTTCTGTGTCTCCATAGTTCCATCAAACTATATAGACTGAAAGGGAAATAAAACTAGACACATTCACACCATAAAATAAGGTTATGAAATTAAAACTTCTTTTTAAGAGACAGCGTAGCCATAACTTCCCCCACTTTGAATGTTTATAGTAAATGTACTGCATTTTTTTTACATAGCATAGCTTTAACTTCTTCGGGAGTGAGCATTCTGTGTGCCATTTGACACATACTAGTTCATACGTTTTCTCTGTTCAGTGGCTTGCTGGGCTGTATAGTTGTGTGCATCACAACCCATCCCAAGTTTGTCTTCAGTTTTGATATTATGTCAGTTACTGCTCCAAATTCTCAAATCTTCCATCTTCAATTGCTATGTTGCATCCTTCGACAACAGAAGCCAAATCTGAGCTATAAAAACTGTGACTCTGAGGGACTGGTATTGAAGTGCAGTCCATTTTGGCCACGGGAATGCCATAATTTAACAATCTGTTTGGACACTGCTGACCTTTCCTATCAATGCTAACTGTAACACCTTCCTGTTACCCCTGTTCATTCTGTGCCCAGTGCTGCTGCGATGCTGAATGGGCTGACCTCCATTGAAGGGAGTTAGCGTGTCTTAAGGATGCAGCAGCAGTGTGGCTGTTTTTAGGCATTTCCCAAATTAAGCAATACTCTGGCAGCAACTCACCACTGAGGGAAAGGCCTGTTCTTATTGTTTAATCCTGCTAATGACCATTCTAAACTGTGACTCCTTATGGTTGCACCCAGCTGTGTGACCTACTTCCTAGTCAGTACTGTACAGTGTGTAGGAACCAGCTGATCTATTTTCTCTGCTCGTTACTTTGTTGTACTGTTTGGGATGTATGTCACTTCTGACCAGCACTGCCCCCCGAAAAAGAATGCATTCTTTTTTATATTGCTTTTGCTAAATGCAAGAGCATTGGAAGATCTTAGCCTATCAGTATTTGGTACCTTATCAAATCATTAATCTTTCTCAGCAGTTTCTAAAAGGACCAGCTCACTTGCACAAAAGAGACCAAGTTCCTACAGTCCCTGATTTGTTCAGAGAGGATTCCTCTCTGAGGTAAACTCTGTAATTAGATTATGTCTAGCCCCATGGATAAAGGATGTAATGTTTCTTATCCTTATCTGGAGTAGCTTTGAAATGTACCGTAAATAACTACCTGAGACATGGGATACTTAGCAATAAATAAATAATAATAATAATAATAATGTAAGTAACACATAAGTCCAGTCTGTCCTAATGGACTGGCTGAATGGTCTCATTCTGAAGGTATTCTCTCTGTATATATAAAAATGGGTGGTTGTTATGTCTTTGTATTAGATTGGGCTTGTTAATTTACCTAGAGTTTAAGATGCTATTAAAATTTTAAAGACTGTCAACCACCTGAAGTTTAATTGATGTCAGCTATATTTCCTCACACAATGAAACTGAGACTTGATAAGCCTGATTCTTCCTGTAATATAAGCAATAAAGAAAGTCTAGGCCTTCTCAAACAGTAGTCTAGACAGAACTCGTGAAGGTTGTGTTGAGGTTGACTTGTATATTACATAAGGAATTTGGAGTTTGTAAAGTATGCTGGAATAGCAAGAGCCACTATGTGGTTTTATTTTAAAATGTGCTTCAGAGTACACTCTAATATCATTACATTTAAAACACTGCTGTGAGCTAATACTGGGTGCTTTCTGTTGAGGGAGCACAGTGAGCTTAGTCCAGCTTTGTGGCTTGAGTCATCTGTCTTCTGTTCCTGCTTTCTTGTTCCTGCTGGATTTGTGTGAAGATATATTTGTAGGTCCCTTTCTCTATGCCTTACAGTCGCGTGAGAATTGAAATAATAGATAGGCCAGCCACCACGATGACTCTTACTGAAATCTGTAATGACCTGAGTTTACTGGAATTACACAGAATAGCGTTGTCTCTCTTTTTTTAACAGCTGCCATAGCAGTTAAATATAAGAAAAATGGGTAATCTCAGTACAGCCATCTTAAACCCTCAACTCATTCAGACCCATTGGGTCATCTGTGTGGGTGATTGAGCTCTGGCACAGGTTGCCCAGAGAGGTTATGGAGTCTCCCTCCTTGGAGGTATTCAGAACATGCCTGGACATGGTCCTGGGCAACTTGCTCTAGGTAGTCCAGCTTGAGCAGGGGGTTGGACCATATAACCTTTCAATCTGAACCATTCCACGAAATCTCTCTCTGTGATGGTATATCTACAACAAGAAACAAGTTCCAGACAGGTTTGTTCTGAGGAATCTTATTCTCCCTTTAGATTGTTGTTGCTTTTGTGAATTTGCATTTCAGCCTCTCATTTCTCATTTGCTCTATAGACGTCCCGTTTCTGAAGGCACAGCTCTGGCGCAAGCAAGTAGGCTGCCAAATGTCCAGGACTTCAAGTGGAGAGTGGATGTAGCTATATCCACAAGGTAAAAAAAAAAAAAAAAAAAAAAAAGAGAATTCTGCATGGCCACAGAAGAGATTTTGTCCCAGGTTAAACTGACTTCTGTGCTGCCTAAAATATTAACAGTGTTGAAAGTGTATCTTAGTGCATTAAATGGTAAGATACAGAGGGTTTTTTTTAACACTGTAAGTCAGTTGATATGCAGAAGGTTACGTGCACTTACCAATAGGCTGCTGTCTTCATTTTCTGCTAGTGATGTTTTTTTTTATGCTTATTTGTTTACTCTCTAAAACACCTGCGCTAGAATAATTTAACTCCAAATTTTGGTCTCTCATTATTTTAAAACCTGATAGGTCTGATACAACTTCACAGTCCTCCCTGATGATGGAAGCAATTAGATAGATTGAGCCGCAAGCAGCCAGCCAGACTCTCATTTTCATTGGAGAAGGGGAGGGAAATTGTCTATTCAACTTCTCAAGTAGGCTATCATTTATGCTTAGTCTGTGTTAAATAAAATTCCATACCCTATTTACATATCTATTGCTGTAGATTTGACAGAGAGGCTTCAGAAGAGCAACACTGCCATAGTTATGCAATTGGTCATTGACCTGCCTCCTAATTTCTTTCACAAAACAGGAATAAAAGCCTCTGTGTGATCATCTTGTCTATGCCTGCAGTGAATGACTTCTTGCTATCTGCCACAGCAGAGGCAGTTATGGGATGGATCTTTGGTCAGACAGGAAGTAGAAACCTGTGGTTTTCCTGATTTTTGTTTCGGTCTCACCAAGACTAACCAGGATGAAAGAAATTAGAGGATCCAGTATTTGTCAGTAGCTGAAATTGTTAGCACGAGTGACTTTTTGTTGTGTTCCTGCGTTGCAGGATCTGAGAGAGGGTTTAGTCTCACTGCTGACATAGTTGAGAGAGCAGTAAGTGACTGGGAAAAATCTTTCTGAAAACAAGAAAAAGGTCTCCTAAGTGAGAATTGTGATGGCCACAAGCTACAAGTTCAAGTGACTCTGAGATGAGCAGTGCTGTAAGCACCGCATAGGTATCACAATGCAGAAAAATCTGTACCTATAAGAGAACAAAATGTACAGATAAACATCCTCAGGCACAACTCTTGCAAGCTTCAGGCAAATCCTATGATTGCTTTCCAAACAACACAGGAGCAACGCGTTACCCTTTTCTATTTTCCTTCATATTTTCCTTTACAGTCATCCTCCTCATGAGAATTCTTGTTTATCATCCAGCAGCAGCCTCTGTGGAGGGGCATGGCTTTTGGCTGTAACACCTGTCAGTACCTGAGCAGGTTTTGGCAGCATCCTTTGATGAATGCTGTACAACCGTGACTCATTTCCCCTTTTAGGTCATCATGTAAAATAAATAGCAACCCACAAATTTAGGATGAAGTCTGGGGGAGCTTGGTTCCTCAGATGAGATGGCAGTTGAAAGAATGAAGGGATAGAAAGAGTTAATACAGCATGGAAAACTTCACTAAAAGAAAAGTGTGTATTATTGCTAGCCAGACTTGGTCAGCTCTTATGCCTGTCATAGTTTGTGGAAAACGAAAATCCTACTGTTTGCACTTTCTTGCTGTTATTAAGATATTCAAACTTAGTCTATACTGTGAGGTAAGTTTGACAGGACTCCCATCTCCATGACTTTACGGCCAGCCAGGTACATGACACTGTAATAAAAATGACTCATGTAAAGCCAATGGGAACATCTTAAATCATTATGGTACAATGGTGTACTTGTCACGCTGCTGATGTTTATTGTTGTAACACTAATAATGTAAATAATTGCAGTTCACTGGCCCGTGCTCTTCAACCTTCCATTTTAATGCTGATGAAGCTTTCAGACGGGACAGCTCATCGCTTTGAAGTAAGTCTGATTGCCATAACAAATAAAAAAGAAAGCACTTAAAGTTCTTTTTAGGAAGTTGAACTACTATTTAAAGCATTAAAGCTTTTGTAAACAGTGCATTATCGGTTTGCTTTCCTCCATGTCCACTGCAACCACATACAATATATAACTGATTGCCAACCAAAGTCATTTCATACCTTGTTCCTATGCACATTTGGCTGAGAGCTCATTTGTTATACGAATGTTAGTTATATTACTTACTGGAAAGTACTGTTGCATAACACCTAGTTTTAAAATTATAGTTTTGGTATCAGCTCTAACCTTCAGACCTCATGATGGCTTTTTGGAGGAGAAGAATTACCTAGGGTAGTTTATATAAGATGTGATGCACTAGTAAATCTCCTGCCTGGTAAAACATTCTCTTCTGTGCAGAGGTAGTTTTGTTTTCTTTAGCACAGACCTCACTGCAAGAAAGAAAGTAAAAAGCTTATTTGTTTTTTACCTCAGGATTAGTCAGTGGCAGTATTTCTGATGCTATATGTAAGGGCTTGCAAAAATAAAAGAAATCTTCCATATTTTAACCTTTGAAAAGGAATGCTATTTGTTCTATAAATAACATGGTAGTGCACATAGGAGTTCAGTGCATTACAGTCATTGTCACATTTGAACTCCCAACAGATTTTGGCTTCAGTTCACATATTAGTAGTAGTCTGGAAGAAGTACCAAAGCACTCTAGGCTTGGGGAGTTGGACTGATTTTAGTGTAATGTTTCACAATACAGTTGTTGAGGAAGGTATAAACTCTGTGCAACGTTGCCAGGTGTTGGGGGTTTCACTTCACAGAGATGAGATTCACCCCAATGTGGATAGTCCTTCTCAGAGCAGCCTGTTAGCCCTCTCTGAGATCTTCCATGGAACTTAAGTGATACCTTGGACTTCATGTCGACTCTTTTCAGCATGATGAGTTTCACTTAATAAAAGCTAGCACATGCTCTTAACTGTTATGATTTGGGGCTTTGCTTTTAGTCTGCGTTAGAGATGTGTTGGTGTGCCTGGCTGGTGTATGCAGAAGTGCAGATATCTGATAGCAAATGGTATGCCTCGCTTTTCAAGTCAGCTTTTTGCTGCTGCCAAGATCTGAATACCAAAGCTCTGGCTGTAAACAGAATTTTTCTATAAGTGATCTTCCTGCAGATAGTAGCTCCTTGATCCAAAACCAAATGCAGGTAAGCATAGTCCTCATCTCTTCAGTTTTCTTTCATTCCAACAGGTACTAGACGTCCTGTTAACCGACAGGGATTATGTAAAATGATAAAATGAGAAGATTATCCCATTATGAACAGTTCTAAAAAGTGTATGTCACAGAAAGTTGTCCTGGTTGGTCTCCTAGGCTTTGTTTTGTTTTTCTAAGCACAGTGTGTTTTCTGACAATGAGTATTTCTTTAGAAAGCAAATGAGAACTGAAGTGTTTTGAGTTTTGTGGTATGTATGTTGCTGTACCCAGAGAGCAGAGCTCAGCACTGCCCTCTGCTCCCTGTAAGGAGCTGTGGCTGCCACGAAGCCTCCCCTCAGCCCACTCTGCTCGGGGGCCAACAAACCCAGGGGCTGCAGCTGCTCCTCGTACATCTTTCCCTGATTCTGGAAATTGCAAATCAAATGCTGGATTCCTCTCATACGATTGATATCTGCTGAATTGGGCAGAGTGACAGGGGACTCTGTCAAAGAGCTGTGTGTCTTCAGTGTAGATGGAGTAGAGTAAATAAGCCAGCGCTCTGCAGAGCAGCCTGGGGCTGCACCAGTGCAGGCACAGGCATTTGTGCACTGCACTTGGTGTTAATCTCTGCCCCTCAATCTATGCCTGTGCTCAGATGTGTTCTCAGAAAGGCCTTAACAGTGCTTAGTATACTTCCTTCCGTTTGGCTTCTCAAGCTTGAAGTGGCACAGGAAAGTCCGCGAGTCTTCTCGCTTCCTCTCAACCCTCACAGTGACTCTTATCCATGTAAAATCATAACTTATGGGTGCCATATTTGCACGATCCACAGAGAGCAGACGGTATACTTCTATAACCTGATTTTACCTCTTAGCCTTTGAAAAGCTGATCTCCTTAGCTCTGAAGCTTGTGCTTAAACAAGTGCCTGCTATCAGTTTGTCCAGTTACTTTTGTAGCATTTGCAATGCTGAATTGCAGCATATTGTTTTTTGCTCTCTCAGGCTGTCATCTCTTTGAAGATATTATCTCGTTAGCTTCTTAAGCAATAGTCTAATTTATGAAACTAACTGTAAACTTAGTCAGTGCACACAGCTATAAGGTCTCTTCTGCAGTGTAGCAGTTACTCACCGTTAATCCCTTGTAAAACCAGGTTTTAACCAGGATAGGTGCTGAGATAGGAAATGCATTCAGTTTGAATGGAAAACTGTTGTGTGCATTAGTTAAATAGGTTTTTGTGGTAATACTCTCTTATAAATGGCAATTTAATTCTTTATACTCATCTCCACCGACATGTATGTATCACCTGATACAAGTGTTTAGTTGAATTAAACAGTTTTAAAACAAGTTAAATAAGTTTTCTAAACTGAAAGCCTCTTGTTTTGGGTACACCATCTGCAAATGGAATATTTATTGAGGCCTCCATAAAAGTGTACAGGCTGAAATAATTTGCATTTGAGACATGTAAGCATCTTTGTAAGTCATGTTTATATGTACATTTGTTCAGAAATTGAATCTAGTTGAATCTCTTCTAGTTGGCATCCACAAAACCTCAATGTGGCACCCAGGGTAGCAGGGAAGCTTGATTTTGAGATGTAACAAATCTGAAAAAGTGACTAGTATAAAATCTGGGACTGGATTTTCATACCCAGAGCATTGTCTCCCATACCCCTTGCGGCATTTCAAGAGGAGATTCACCCAAATAATCGGAATTTTTATGGTTGTGGCCACACTATAAATATAACTTGGCAGAGAATGTGGCAGGGTGGCATGTCTTTATGTGGGTTAGATATTTTGGATTTGCTTATTTGAAAATTTTGACCTCACATTGTAAGAGGGATTTGATGGCAGCAGTTCTTTCATTGCCACATTTCTTTAGCCTAAAAAAAGCATACGGTCTGACGTTCCCGTCTGGGTTAAATAGTAGTGGAGAGTTAGGGCAGGTCCTGAGCTAGCTAAGCCAGTGGTTTCAGTGCTTGGTTTTCTGTGCACTTTTTCTGCACCAGTCCGGTTCAGACATTCATCTATTGCTTGTGATGACTGGATACATTAGTCTGTCTGATATTCCCATGTTAGTTGCAAGCGTTGTATGAGTGAGGAGTGGAAGTTTCCTTTATGGAGAGTTGCACTATCTTGAAGTCAGCACTGCAATTTCTGTTAATTAAATTGTGATTTCTAGTCAACTAGCAGGAGCTCTTCTGTCATACTGGCTTTAGCTAATGTTGCCCATCCTTAAGTTGCCATAACTTTTTTTCTAGTGTTGTGATTACATCTGTTTTCTCTTCTTGTGTAGAATGAGAATGTCCTGCGGCTGCTTTCCAAGTTGAATTCTGTCCTCTCGTGTCAAAGCAAAGATAATAAGCTCTTAGGTGGCCCTTCTCTAGCTGTAGCATTCAAGTGCTTTAAAGACAAAGACAGCTGATGCCTGTCTGACATTACTAACTGACATTAGTAACAGAACTGGGTCCAAATTAAAAGGCCCACAAATCATGAACCCTGACTGAATCTACTGAACCACCCTTCTTTTTCTTAATGAGAAATAAGCAGTGGGAAATAATTGCTTTGGGAACTGTAGACTAGCTTGTAGGTCTGGATGGATGTTAATTTTACTGTTCTAAAACATAAAGAAATATCAGAAGAAAATCATTCAGTAACTGAGAAGAGCACCTAGAGTACTTCATGTTTCACAATACCTTCTTGGACTTAACATTTTTGTATGGGGCCTTGGGACTCTACAAGAGTTTATTGTTACCAAGATCCAGCTCCTGGTACGTATAAGAGATACCTGCTGTTTTTTAGCAGCAGAAGCTTCCCTTTCATTCACGCGTTATGAAGACAAATGGCCTCTGTGAGATTTATTAACCTACAGCCTTTTGCCTTAAGTCTAATGTATGTATATATATGTGTTTATTATTATTATTTATTTATTTTATTTATTTATGTTAAAGGGAGATTGGACGGATGCTCCATAGGCATGCCCTGCCCAGAGTTTCTAAAGTGTATCATGCTTGTTAAACTGAACCTTCTGTTTCAGGTGCCAGTTGCAAAGTTTCAGGAGCTGAGATACAACGTAGCCCTTATCCTGAAGGAAATGAATGATTTGGAGAAAAGAAGCATACTGAAAATCCAGGACTGAACACTTCTGAACCGGGATGTTAACAGAACAGATGTGAAACCTTCAGTGAATTTTGTGAAGGGTAAAGCATGGGACCATCACCACTTTGCCTGTCTTATAACTGCAATGTAGCATTTATTATGTCTGCTGTAAATATTTTTTCTATTCAAGTGTTAAAAGCACAAGCTCTTTTCTTAAGACTTAGAAAAAAAACAAAAAATATATTGATGAGAAAGTATAATCCAATTTGCAAGCATTTTTTGCATGATTCATCAAAACATTTTTAAAATAACCGTCTTAAATGTAAGAATCATTTCTTCCTGATAATGATTCATCACTCTAATTATTTTTGAAAGCCTGCTACCGGATGTACCATCGGTGTGTATCAGAAGAAAGCCCTGCAAAGTGTCAAATAAAGAATACAACAACAACTATTGTGCTGTAGTGTGACAAATGTGAATTTGAGTTTGGCATAAGTAAAATTGCTGTCTGACTTCATGGTAAGTGACTGACTCAAGTATAGGTACATATATTCAAAAGAAAGCTAATTTTGAAGAAAAGTGGGAGTCTGGAGATCAAGGAAGAAGCATGGACTGAACTAATTCAGTGGAATTGTAGAAGAGGAAATGTGTAAGTCTTTACCTGGATGATCAGTATGCACTAAACAGGAGTAATCTTGTAGATTTCTAAGTGGGAATGCCTGCTTTGTTTCGCATATTTCCCATGTTTGTCAGCTGAATCATCTGAGTCTTACTACAGGGCAGAAACCTCTCGCGTGGTGATGATATCCAGCAGCAGAAGACAGTAGCCTTGTACATCACTACCGCTAATATACTCCTTAGTGTCACAAGCCAGACCCCAGGACAAGGGGGCCGTATACAGTCCCTGGGATGAAAGTCAGAGGTGAAAGTATATCCAAACAATAGCCGGGTCAATAAAATAGTCGAGCAGGGGCTGAAGGCTCCATTGCTCCATT
The DNA here is from genome assembly GCA_002909625.1 of Bambusicola thoracicus. NCBI lineage: Eukaryota > Metazoa > Chordata > Aves > Galliformes > Phasianidae > Bambusicola > Bambusicola thoracicus. The sequence goes on from PPHD01001282.1 coordinate 40,890, forward strand.
TGTAAAGCTTGAAAGAACTCCCTTAACTGGAAGCATATGTTTTAAGTCTCGTTTAAACTCAATGGGACCACAAATACGTCCCTAAGGGCTTTGCTAAGAAGGGATGCATTCCTGAGTCAGTGCCTGAAAGAGTTTTCCCCCAAGAATAAGGATATGGAGACTGAACAGCTAAATAGCACAGCTCATGGGCCTTGGCGCAGGGTTAATGGACCTGTCACAGGCAGTCTAGAACACATATGCTACTACCAGTGTTAAGCATTGGATTTTCTAGCTGCTTACCAAGGATGCCTATCTCAGTAGTGCCCCTCACACTTCTCATTCATTTTGTGTAGGACTTGCTTTTATCGCCCTCATTCCTGGGAGGAAAACAACAACAACAACAACAAAAGCTACTGAATATAACATTGTGGATCCAGGAAGGCTTCTACACTTCCACAGGTGTTTTTGTAGGAAAGAATAACTTGGCTCTTGGATTTCACGAATCGCAATAGCCATAAGATGATATCCTGCTTTTTAAGAGGAGTCTTCTTTGATAGCAGTCCATACCAATGTACAGACAGCTGAATAGTCACAGTCCTGAAAGCCTAACAAGCCTATCCATGAAGTGTCCTGTAGTTTCATACAAACACGTTGTGATTTTGAACTGTTCAAAAGCCACATGTTCTGTTTGCTGTCTTTGTAGGCCACTCATCAACTTCCCAGTTTGATTCATGTACCTTAACTGCTCTGTGTAGCTCACACAAAAGCAAATAAAAACAAATTAGCCCCTATAACTTCAAGGGGACTGTTGATTGCATTAATTTGGTGTTTGCTTTTTGGTTTTGCTTTGTGAAGTTTGTTCTACTTTTTAGGGGAATCACATTATCACAAAGTGGGAAACAAAACATTCTCTTGTTGTAACTTTGTTTTTTAAAACATTTATGTTTACGTGGCTTTCAGCTGGAGAACGTACCTCCACGGAGACTATTAGTGAAGTCTTTTAATACAAATGGAACACCGTGTGAGCATGCAGTGCATTCTATTGCTCAAGGCATCTGCAAAGTACTTTTTTATTGGGCAGCATAGAAGAATCAATGTGTACTTTTACGTTCTAGACACAATATATTCATTTGATGGTGGTTCTCCTGTGACAGCAGTGGTATGTGTGCACCAAAAATGGGCGTGCTTCCTGGCTGCATGCTCGCATTCCCTGGAAGGGATGTTGGACCTTACAGTCTCATTTGTCTTGCTGTGCATTATGCAGGAGTTTGCTGTTATTGGCAGTTTACTGTGCACGCTGACAGGTACTTAAACACTCGGGCTTTTCTTATATACAACAGGAGCTAATTTGAGCATTGCTCAAACCACCAAAATGGCTGGTGAGAATGTATGGCAGATAGTCCCTCAGTTTTGATAAAAGGAGCCTTCCAATTGGTGAATTATGTATTAAATATTTGTTCAACGTTGAAACATCTTGATTTGGTACCAAAATGCTCTGGAATTTGAATTCCACCGAACTTGTCATGGGAGCATTGTCATTTCATTACTGAATAAAAATAGCCTCCTAAAACTCTGGGTATGTCTGAGCAGAACTGATCTTTCCCAGCTCACTCTATGTTCGGTTACGCCTCAGGGACACGGTGTGAATCCCTCATTCTTTATCACACAGGGAAAGATCCAATTTGAATGGGATGCTTGCTGTGTGCATCCCAAGGTCTTGTCAAGCTGATCACTTGATCAGGAGGTGACAAGGACCTCTCCTGGGTTATACACATAGTTTTTCCTGAAAAAAATAAACCCCTTTGTTTGTTCCATGGCTTTTAACATCCCTGCTGCCAGCAGAGAAGGAGCTCTGTCAGGAAGGACGGCAGGTCAGAATGTCACATTTGGGTTAATTGTGTATGGGAAGGGAAAGAAACAGGATTGCTCGCTGGTTTTGTGGTCTCTGAGCGTGATGCGGATTATAGCTCCAGAAGAGGGCTGAAGAATGCAGTCATGCTCTTACACTGTTCCGCCAGCCATTAACTGCTGGAAGAAAACCAGTATTGTGCTCGTTGTCATTAAAAGGAAGAAATCAAACCTCCTGTTGTAGAAAAATCATAGAAAGGAGATGTGCTTTTGCAGAGTGAGTCACCTCCTAGCTGTAACTTCTGTTTAAGTGAAAGATAAATCAGCTCTCAGTCTCCCAAGCAATGCAGGTAGGTAGGGGTTTGCAGTCCCGCTGCTGTTCCAAATCCACAGATACCTACATAAGTGAGTATAGGAAAACTCCATGCTTTCAGAATGTAACACACAACAAAACAGAAGTAGCATACGCAGATTGATTATGTACCTCCAGCATGTGCAGCTGTCTTTGCTAGGGCAGCCTCTGCAGAGCTGAGCTGGCTGTTGGAGCAAGGTGTTCTATAGTGGTGTGCAGCTGTGCCTGTGAGAAGTAAAGCAGTACCTTGGCTTTAAAGTATTGTTAAGTTAGTGGCTGTAACGTTCACTCTGTACCTGGCACGCCCCACACAATACTTGCATTCACCAAACAACACGTACCAGGAGCTAGCAGAGGCAGAGCTTGCTGGTTTCTCCTGAGAAGTCCCGGAGCTGCTGCCCGTAGACCATCCACAATGAGATCTTCACTGTTCTTGGGCTTTGGATAAAGATCTGCAGCTCCGTGACCCTCAGAAGCAGACAGCTCCCACTGTGTGGCAGTTTCCAGGCACCACTGCTGCCGTTCCCTCTGACTGCTTCAGCCATGTCCCTGCTGTGTCATGGAGCTCCCAGGGGAACGTGGTACAGTGCTTCTCCAAGAGCCAGCCCGGTGCTGGGCAATCAGACTGCCAGCCAGCCCTGCGTCTTTTCATGTGCTGCAAATAGAAGCTGTGGAACTTCCTTTCAGAACACAAATCTGATTACATTTTCTATGATCATCTATTTCCATTCCCTATCCTGAATTCACGCACTGCTAGCAAACCTCCCCTTCTACCACGGCTCTTATCTCTTTAAGTGTCTGCTATGTAACTATGTAAATACTGTTGGCGTATCCCCGATAGAGAGATTGTCATCGCATCGCTACTGGTAACCAGCGGTTATGTCACTTTCCCTCGCTTGAATAGGCTTTGACTCATAGTGGTTTTCAGGACAATGGTTATAAAATAACACACAGAAGGGCTGCCGAGACGGTCGTTTTGCAATAGAGACGACTGCCGACCTCTAGAAAACGTTTTTCCTTTTGTTAAGGCTATTGTTCTTTTGTAACACGAGGCTTTCTCGCATGGAAGTTGGAAGACGAGCTGTCTGTGCGCTGGTAGCATCAGCTCGCTGGGGAAAATGCCTCGTTGTCCCGCAGCGTCGCTCCACCCAAACTACGACTTTTTCAGTGGCCCTTTCCTGGAATCACCCGGTGCCGGGCTGTGCTGTGCTAATAGGCCAGGCAGAGCCAGTAGTGGGAACACCGTCTAACACCAGCAGTTATTCACTTAACCTTTTCCTTTGTTTATTTAAGAGACTCGCTTGGGAACTTTATAGAGATATACGTATATGCATTAAAAAGCCTCAGGGAGGGAAGCCGAATTTTTGGCAGGTGCAGAAAGCCTCAGAACAGGGACGTCTGCAGGCCGGTCAGACAGCTGCACGCCCGCAGCACGGCCCGCTGCGCGGCCACACGGCCGAGGTCCCTTCCCTCCGACTCCCCGCTCCGCCATCCGAACGCCGGGACGAGGATTCTCTTTAAGAGAGCGACGAACCGCGGCTCCAGCGGCGCCGCGGGACACCTGCGGAGCGCGGGCGGGTCCGGGACGCGGCGCAGAGCGGTGGCCGAGCACAGCCCGACGGGGCGCCGACGGGGCGCTGACGGGACGCCCGCCGCGCGGACGGGCCGCGGGCGAAGCGGGCCGCCCCTCTCGGCGGGCCGAGCCGTCGGCAGCGGTTACAAAACCAGGCGGTTTTGTAACAACCTGCGGGAGCTGCCCAATGAGCGCGGCCGCGCCGCGTCACGTGCCTGCCTTTATATAAGCGGCGGCGGGCCGGGGCGCTCCCGGCGCGGGGCG